>PVJS01007101.1:0-13183 GCA_004027185.1 Glis glis
GGGATCTGTCCGCAAATGGACACATTCCAAGGGACCTGGTGTAATCTTTAAGGTGCTGTCTTTGATGTCGTCTCCACCCAGTAATGGTTAATCCCTCCTTCCCCTAAGTTTGTCACATGCCTGCCTCACTGACCTTCTTTACCATAACCTGTGATAATTGCTGATTTCTGTGCATGATTAAGCTTTACCGTAACCTGTGATAATTGTTGATTTCTGTGTTTGATTAACTTTTAAAGTTCCTATAAAAATAAGGCCCTGGCTATAGAAGGCTGGGAGAATTTGTCATTTCTATCTCCTCCCTGATTCCCCAATTATTAAATGTAATTATTTTGCAAATTACTATATCAGACTTCGTGTTGTTTTGTGCGAGAATACTATTGTTAGGAAGCTGCCTGGTGCAGCGACCTTCCGTGGCTGGAACCACAGAATTTAGGAAGCTGGGCAGTGACCTTCTGTGGCGGGAACCACAGAGTATTTATTAGGAAGCTGCCTTGTGCAGTGACCTTCTGTGGCAGGAACCACAGAGTAGTTATTAGGAAGCTGCAGGGAGCAGCGACCTTCCGTGGCAGGAACCATGGAGTAGATTGCCCACCGGAGTTACCTCAATAGAATAGGATCAGAGAGAGGAAGGATTGGAATAAAGCAAGATCAAAACCCAGCAGAGCAAACATTAAATCTTGTACCTGCATATCCAGTACCTAGGGTGTGATGTGAGTTCCTAAGGGCTTGGGCAGCCCAGGACTATAGCTGGATGTAGCCTTATGGTCATGATCTTGAACCGGATCTACTTGCTACCTTCAGTTTCTCTCAGCAGACATCCACTATACCTGGCATCTCTAACTTCCTGAGTACTCCATTGCATCTTTAGCTTTACCCTTTCTGCTTCACACATCACTCTATCAGGAACTACTTACAGAGATTCAAACTCTGCCAAACACTGCCTGGTCTCCCAAGTTTTCCTTTGAAAGGTTAGTGTAAGTCTCTGTGATGCCACAACTCTTGCATTATGCATGCCTGCAAAACCAGCACCATGTGAATGATACCAAGGTCTGTTGACACTGTGAGTTGTCTCAGGGGCTTCTGGAAACCTGGAGGCAGTGACCTCTGAGTGCCTGGATGGCTTATCAGTGAAAATAAGTCCTAGGGAAACAATTCCCTAGGTGCCCCAGGGCTCTAATAGAATGTTTTCAAATAGAATGTTTACAGTTTTATTCCTTTGAAACTGCCATAGGTAGGGTCCTATCAATTTCCAAGATGTTCTTCAGACATCTTTCCTATTGTCCTAATGCAATGTACCTGGCTTCCTTTTAATGGTGCTAGTCTCCACAGTATTTTTAGCAACTATTTGAAACATGTGCTCTTTTTCTAGCCCAAATTTTTCAAATCTGTCTGCTCTTCTTTTTTCTCACAATTCTCACTGTAAATCTGACTAAAAGCAGCCAGTAATGCCCATGCCACAGCCTGAGTGCTGTGCTGCTTTAAAACTTACTCTACCCTCTTTAGTGCATCACTTTTAATTCATCATCCCACCAAGTCTCAGGGCATGGGGAAGTGTAGAAAAGTGCTCTGCAAGATTGTAACACACATGACCTCTAATCCAATTCCTAGTAGAGTTCACATTTCTATCTCAAACATCATCAGCCCTGTCTTTTACTATCCACATATCATATCCATCTGGATTCTGGTCTTCTTTGTGCCCTTACTAGAACCATCCATTAATCTATGCTTAGAGCATTCTAGGCTCTCTCTAGACTACCTTTACAAACTTTTCTAAATTCCTCCCACAATATAATTCCAAAGGCTTCTGAATGCTGTTGTCAGGTACTATCCTAGAGATGACCCCACTTCCTGGAACTACCTTCCACTGTTAGGAAGCTTTCCATCACTGTAACAAAATATCTGAGAAAATCGATCTAAAAAGAAGAATAGTTTACTTTTTGGCTCATGCTTTCAGAGGTTTTACTCCATGTTTGCTTAGCCCTGTTGCTTTTGGGCCTGTAGTGAGGTAGGATATCCTGATGGGAAATGTGTAGTTGAGCAAAGCTGTTTTTCTTCCAGTGGCTGTAAGGCAAAAGAGAGGGAGGGAATTTCCTCAATGACTTAACTTTCTCTAACTGGACTGTACCTCTTAATTGTTCCATCACTTCCTAGTAGTGCCACATGATGGCAACAAAGACTTCACCATATGGGTCTTTGAGGAACATTAAAGATTCAGATCATCACTGTCCTTATCCTAATCTCCTCCTCTTTTTAGGAGAATATTCAGGTTGAATTAGGGTTAACTCTAACATTCTCATGTTAATACACTTGCCTCATTTTAGGGCCTATCTCCAAGTACAGTCATATGCTGAGGTGCTTGGGGTTAGAGTATTTACATATGGCTTTTGGAGAGACACAACTCATTCCAAAAGCCTCATCTTAAATGAGTTGAAAATGTGGGACAATATCAAAATGCCCAAGTGATGAACTCGGGAATTTGCTTCACTTTTTAAAAGCTCTCCTTGTGGTTATTCTGTTAGCAATATTGTGGATCAAAATTTGGGTCAGTTCTGATGCAACTATTCAACTACTGGGGGCTGGAGTTGAACTCAATGTCATGGGATGTCTTTCCTATGCATATTACTTGGTTATTTTATGTTACTCTGATGAGTACAATGTTAAAGATTCAAAATAGATAATAGAAATATATTTTTGATATGTGTCAACTTTCATTGGTAATAGCTATCTGAAGCACTGTTTTAAGAGTTGTGAGATCATATCCATGCTCCCTTGGGGGAAAGAGCCACAATGTATTATTTATGTTTGTCATGGAAAAGAAAACAAATAATAACTCTGCCTTATGTGCCTTCCTTATAATAGTCGTCTCTAAGATTCCAAGGAAAATGTGGATTTGAACTGCCTAACTCCCTGTAGCACTCAATCTTGGTCTTAGCTAGAAATTTCTGTCTTACCATCTGAGCTAAAGTAATGCCCACCAATTTTTATTCCAAGGTTATTCTAGTCCATTTTCAGGTTCATCCACTAATACATTTTATGGAAACAAAATTTAGCAATAAAATTTGTGTTTTCCCCATTATTTTTTCTTTTCTTTTTATACTTTTATTGGTACATTATAATCTCACATCATAGTGTAGTTCATAGTGATAGTGACATACATACACACAGCATTTAGTGGACTTTCTCCCATCCCCATCATTTCACAGACTACAATTCATCCCATTGTTTCTTAGAATTCATCCTGTCCTGTCATGGCTTTTCTCATAATCCTCTATCTCCTCTTTTGGATCAACTCACTCTGCTTTCTTAGGTTTTTCCTGTCTCTCACCTCTCTGATTCTTTCTGTTTTTATAATTCATTTTATTTTTTTACCTCAAGATAACAACCCATCATTGACCCACTTTGTTACCAGCTTCTCAGTGAAATTCCTCTTAATTAAAAAATAAACCATGTCCTCTTTCCATGAATTTTAGAAAACGTATTTACATTTACATTCCTATGTTGAATATCATAGTGCAAAACCTGTCATTCTTTATAAAACTAAAAATACTTAATCTAGGATTTTAGGAATATATCAATAAAACTCAATGTTTCCCATGTCTGTTCAATATATAATTCACATTAATTTGGGGGCACAACTAAATATTTAACATAATTTTTCAGAATGTCTAATTTTTAATCAAATTATCACACAGATTTCTAATAAAGAGTGATTTGGAGCATTAGGAAGAATGTTTAAATATTTGCATTTAAGAAATTTTCACATGGTTTATCAAACTATGAAAAAAATTCACTTTTGTGGTAAATACTGTGTTGTAGAATAGCAAAATCATTTTAAAAATTATGAAAAAAATAGTTGTTGAAGTTTAAAATGTATCCTGAAGCTGAATGGTTAATTTGAAGGAAATAATAATTTATTTTCAAGATATTCTGGTTTAATTTGCTGCTGTGCCCACATGGAATATGTACATGAAACAGAAAGGAATTTGACCAAAGCGAATATTTTTGTCATTCAAGGGAATAGGATATAGTTTTTTCATTAAATCAATATGCTATATCTTATATTTCATGGATAATGTTCAGTATGAAATGAGGAAACAGAAAAATTGAAGTAAAATTTATCATTTACATTTGAGGTGTTAATTAAATGAGGGAAGAGGGGAGGGAAAAATGAATCCTGAAGAAGTAAATGGATCAAAAAAATGTGTTGGTGTATGAATGTGTCACTACCAGTCACACTAGCATGTACAGGGAGGGGGAGGGGGAGGGGTTGGGGTGGGAGTGGAAGGAAATACAGTGATATGGTGTGTGCATATCACTTTGAGTCTCACTATGATATATAGCTACAATGTATCAATTAAAACTTAAAAATTAAAAAAATGTAATGAGAAAATAATGCTTCTTAAATTATCCTGAAACCTTACAATAACCAAATTTTCTTTACTTTTTTTTTTTTGGTATGGGAGATGAAACCCAGGAGCATTTTCTACCTCTGAGTTACACCCCTGCTTTTTTTATTTTAAAATAGAGTCTCACTAAGTTGCTGAGGGCCTTGCTAAAATGCTGAGGCTGGTCTCAGAATTGCAATCCTCCTGTCTCAGCCTCCCAAGTACTGGGATTACAGGCCAGTGCCACCACACCCAGCTAATTTTCCTTACATTTTAGGAATTTTTTTCAAATATTATTTCATTTTTTCTATATAAATCATGATAGCATAATATTATACTATCTATAACTTAATTGACTTTCTGCTTTTGAAATAGAGAAATATCACAAAACATTTTTATTAGCCTAAATATCTAAGGATTTTGTTTAAAAAAAACATATTCACTACACATAAGCTTTATGCCACACACAAAAGCACTACTGACCACCATATTAGGACTTTAGTTTGTGCAGGTTTTTTTCCATGAATTGTAATAGATACTAGCCATATATTTTAACCCAAGATGTCTTATGATGAACCATGGATATTTATAAGAAAGTTGGTTAGGAATAAAAATGCAATCAGTGGTGAAGAAACAAAGCAAAGTAAATAATTCCATTTTAAAACTAAATCCCTTATTCAGGATGCTGAGCAACTGATCTAATCAAGGTGGTCAAATGAATTACAGCAATATATCCTAAAGGAATTTATTATTTTCCCCCAAACTCATTTTTCCTTCTGTACTCTTTCACTCCCTAAAGAAAGGCTAAAAAACACAATTGAGAGTGAAAAAGGTCAATGCATACAAGCATGTATATAAAAACAATTAAAAAAATTGTGGCTGCCTCAGAAAAACTGTGTTGGTGCTGGAACTTTTTGTGAATAATACAGTCATCCCTCTATGACTGTATCTATGAGGAATTAAATTGAGGACTCCCAGCAGATAGCAAAATCTGCAGATGCTCAAGTTCTTTATTTTTTTTATGGTACTGGGGGGTTGAACCCAGGGACCTTCTATCTCCGGGCTATATCCCCAGTCCTATTTTATTTTTATTTGGAAACAGGGTCTTGCTTAGCTGCTGAGGCTGTCCTCGAACCTCCGATCCTCCTGTCTTAGCCTCCCAAGTACTGGGATTACAAGCGTGCACCACTGGCTCTCAAGTTCTTTACACAATAATACAGTATTCACATAGAAATTATATACATCTTCCTATGTAATTTAAATATCTTTGAATTATTTATAGTACTTAATGTAATGTAAATAGTTGTTATACTGCATTATTTGGGGAATAATAAAAGAAAAAATTATATATGTGTTCAGTAGACACAATTTTTTATATATCCTCCTATGTAATTTAAATTATCTATATATTACTTATAGTACCTAATACAATGTAAATGCTATGTAAATAGTTGTTATACAGCATTGCTTAGGGAATAATAACAGGAAAATATCTGTATGCGTTCAGTAGACAGATTTTTTTTCCTGGATATATTCCACCTGCAGTTGTTTGATTCCATGGATATAGAACTCGTGGATATGGAGAGTTAATGTATAAACACTTACTTATTGGACAAATCAAAATCAGTGGTCCCACTTCATGTGCCATTTTCCCCCAAATAAGTTGGTTAGAAAGGCCTGCTGATTTTACTTTCTGCTTCTTTTTTCATTATCCCTAAGTGAAGCTCTCATCACTCCTCATTCCAACAGAACTTTCTGCCTCTAAGTCATCTATACTAACCACCATCAGAGTGAGTTCTTAGCCAAATAAAATCTCATAATGTGGTTGTACTCATCAAAAAAGTAAATATATAAATAATTTTTGACAATTTCAGAATACAGTTTCAGAATGAGGTCATAAGCACTTCATGAAAAACCCTTTATAACACCATTTCCTGTGAAACATTCCGTATCCTCATGCACATGCCTCATCTACTAATATCCTCTTTAACAATTGTATTCAACCCCCAGCCTCCTTTTATACTTCATGCTCTCTTGCCTTTCAGATCCTAGTTTCACTTACACAGAATATTTCCTAACATATCACACACACACACAAACACACACACACACACATACACACACACACACACTTTTGTATAATTATAAAAAAATGAATGTTTACTTATCTTTTAGATTACTTCCTGACTTGAGATTATCATGATTTTCATCCCAAGTTCTCCTCTATGACCATCTTGTATCTTCTGGGAAACTATCTAACCTACACTTCCACCTAGTTATGGAAATTATCCCTTGGTCATCGTTGATTCACTCAATACTATGCATGCAGTCCAAGCAATGTTCAGTAGTCTATCTGCATAAGTTTGTTAACATAGCAGAATAAAGAGATTCAGAGTCTATGTGATGACTAAGCTATGCTACATGAGGCATGTGAGTTGCCAGAAGTCACGTTCCCAAAATGAACCAATATAAAATTGCATCAACAGAAAGAGGCTATAATATTAGACAGAGAAAGAGCATTGAAAGTGTTCTTACTCCAAATTTCATTTGTCTCTAAGGTCCATACTTCCCATGTATATATGAGCTGTTAAATAAAAAGCCACCCTTTGTTTCTGTCTACTTTTTTTGCTTTTTAAAAACTTTTCTCATTTTTTCAAATTTCAAGCAAATATCAACAAATAGCAATCAACTGCCCCAATTCTCTTATGATGAGAAAAGCTTTTTCTAATCTTTCATTTCATTCAATGGTGGAGTTGTATCATAAAACTTTATATAAGACAAAAGCTTCCACAGATGATTATCAACAAATGAAAAATATTAATATTAAAATGATGTGAACAATCATAATCAATAAACAGATGAATAGAAGATCTAATTCTCCATCATTTTCAATTCTCATGTTTCTCTCAGTGTGGGAGCATCTTATTTTTCTGAGTTTAATTCTTACTTTTAAAACATGATACAATTTTAAACTCAAAATCACCTCAAAATACATATCTAACACCTTTATCTTGGTTTCTAAATATCATTTACCAATAAAGTAAGTGGGACTTCTTGGACAAGAGGTTAATTCTAGGAGCTGGGTGGAGAAAATGCAAGATGCACTTGGTTCCAGAAAGCAAGAAAATGCTCTGAGAAAAATGAGGGCTTTTCCCAAGAACAGGTGAGTCAACCTAAAGGTGTTCCTAAAGTGCAAAGTTGGAAGACTTGCAACATAAAAATAAATATGAATACTGGATTTAAAAGATATGAGAATGGTCCATACTAATATAAATAAATACCTAATTAAGAGGAATGTAAAGCTCTATTATAAAGTAATAGAAATCCAATTTGTAAATGAGGAAGAAAAGAGGGAAATGCAAAAAAATCACAACAGGAAAATACTACAATATAATAATTTTTGTCAATAAGATCCACTGTCCACTGATGGAAACTAAATTTAGCCAGTGAAAATTTGAGGAGAAATGTGATTTCATCATTTCAAGTTACCTCTTCCAATAAATCTATTAACTAAAGAGTTATGGTATTGTTACAGTAGAGGAAGCTTGCAGATGACACTGTGACAAAGTGGTCAACATCACCTGTTACAACATACTGTCATTACGAACTCTGTGACATGATACACTCAGAATGACACAATTCCTTTTTTATTCTTCTAAAAAAAAGCATAATCACAATCATGTGAAAATATTAGACAAACCCAAAAAGAGAATTGGGAAACAATGACTTCTGTAGTTTTTTAAAATGTTAAGATTCTAAAAGACAAGGAAAGGCTGAGAAACTGCTACAAACAGTAGACAAATCAAGAGAAATGACACTTAAATTCAATATTGGTTTGTGGATAGGATAGGATCCAAAAACAGAGAACTACACTGAAAGTCTGTACTTTAGTTAATGATTTTGTATCAATGTTAATCTCCTGGTTTTGATCTCTACTGTGGTTATATGACATTAGTAGAAGTCAATTGACAAGTATATGGGAATTATGAGCAATGTTGTAACTTTTCTCTAATCATAAAATTAATTCAAAATAAAATATTTTGTTTCTAAATTACCTCTACAATATACAATAGAAATAAAGGGGGAATTCTCCAATAAAGCACAACAATTCTTAAAGTACATGTGCCTAACAACAGAGCATCAAAATATAAGAGGTAAAAAAATAACTATAGTGCTTCCAGAAGAATACTGGATTACTTTCTAATTCATTCTATAATATCATCACTACCTTAATACCAAAAACCAGACAAAAATATTACAAGAAAGGAAAGCTACAGACCAACATTTCTCATACACATAGATACAAAAAGTCCTCAATAAAATATTAGCAAATTAAATCTAAAAATGTACAAAAATAATCGTATACTACAAGCAAATAATATTTATGCCACATATACAAACCTAGTTTAACATCTGAAAATCAGTTATTATAATCTATCATATCAACAGACTAAAAAAAAGTCATATGGTCATATAAATAAGTGTAGAAAAACATTTGAAAAATCCAACTTGTGATTAAAAACTATGAGCAAAGTAGGAATGTAGGGGGACTTTCTCAACTTGAGGAATAGTTTCCTCAACTTGATAAGAACGATGACAGCTAAAATCATACCTCATGGAGATAAAGTATATCCTTTGCACAAATCTCAGGAAAAAGGTAAAGATGTTGTCTCTCACCAATCCTGTGCAACATCATACTGGAAGTCCTACATAATACAGTAAGAAGAGAAAAAGAAAAATATCTGAGTTTGGAAGAAAGAAAGAAAATTGTTCTTTGACATTACATGAATAAGTGACTATAGAAAAATCAAAGAGAATCAACAAAAATTCTACTAGAACTTACAAGCAATTATAGTGATGTTGTAAGATTCAAGGTCAACATACAAAAATCAATTATTTTCAGATATACCAGCAATAAACATTTGAAATTTAAAATGCAATATCATAACCATGTGTGGTTGTGCATTCCTGTAACCCTAATACTTGGGAAGCTGAGATAGGAGGATTACAGGTTTGAGGCAAGCCTCAGCAACTTAGCAAGACCCTCAGATATTTAGTGAGACCCAGTTGCAAATTAAAATATAAAAAGAGCTGAGGGTGTAGCTCAGAGATAGAATGCCCCTGGGTTTAGTCTCCAATACCAAATAAATACAATACCATTTATATTAGCATCCCCAACTAAAATACTTATGTATAAATCTAAGAAAAGAGATACAAGATCTGTATCAGGAAAATTAAAAAAAAATCTAATAAAAAACAAAGAATATTTAAGTCAATGAAGAACTATTTAATGTTTCTGGGTAGAAAGACTCAATTTTATTCAAATGTCAGTTTTTTTCTCAAATTGCTCCATAGACTTAACACAGTCTCAATCAAAACCCAGAAGATATTTTGTAGATACTGACAAATTGAATCTAAAGTTCATGTGGAAAAACAAAGCATCCAGAATAGCCAACACAATATTAAAGGACGAAACAAAATTTGAGAATTAACATTATCCAACTTCAAGTCTTACTTTAAGTCTATAGTAATCAAATCCACACAATGGAATATTAGACTGTGATAAAAAGAAATGATCTATCAAGCCATGAACATACTTAGAAGAAACTTAAATGCATATTAATAAATAAGTCAATCTAAAAAGGCCATATACTATATGTTTCCAATTGTATGACATTCTGTAAAAGGCCAAATATAAAGAGTGTAACAAGATTAGTCGTTACCAGAAGTTACAGGGGAGAGAAAAATGAATAGAAAGAGCACAAGATTTTTAGGGTGAAAATACTATGTATGATAGTGTAATGGTGGATTCATGTCATTATACTTTTGTTATAACCCATATAATGTACACCCAAAGTGTACCCTAATGTAAACTATGGACTTTGGCTGACAATGTTGTGCTAATGTGCATCCAACAATTGTAACAAAGCACCACTCTCTTTGGTGCTATTGATAATAGGGGAGGATATACAGGTGTGTGGCCTGAGGTAACCTCTGAAATCTCTGTACTGTTTTCCACTCCTTACCTACTCCATGCATCCAATCCTGCAACAAAATGTGGCCGGAAAAAAAATCTTATGCTAACTTGTCTCATTTCAAATGTATGATTCTAACCACGTCCTTACATGTTCGGTGCCTTCTTTCCATCCTGACTCTCTTCTCTACTTTTCTAAGAGGATATGCACAATGAGAAGATAACTTTCACGAGCTCCCCACTATGTCTATCCTCCCTCGGGAATCTGGACCCAGATGTCCTATGTTCTGTCCTACCGCTATAGATAAGTATGGGTTCAAGTGATTTTCCTCACTTATAAGAAACTTTTCCTAGAGGCCCACAGAATATTTGCCTTTCCTTATAATCTAGTAGTTTTACCATAACATCTGTGTTTATTGTCCCATGCAAATATTCCTAGATGTATAGTATGCTCTTTCAATATTTCATTCTAGATATGTTTTTGTGACAAAAATAAACATTAAACTTAAAATTTGAATTTGTTTTCTGTGTACATTTGTTTTTAAATATTTAAAATTTAAATTTTAGTTTTTTTGTATATATGATGTTATTTATTTCTTTGAAGAATCTAATCAGACCTAGTTTTGTACTTTTTGTTTCTTATTTGGTGCATTTGTAATTATACATTATATTGGAGTAAATAGTGATAGAAACACAACACACATGCGCAGAATTCCTGGAGCACTTCCCTCTGAGAGTTCTGCCCCCACCTACCTCCTCTCCTCCCCATCCATGTCACTGAAATTGAGATTGGTTAGTTTTTATATATACATAGCATTATTTCAAACTGTTATACTCTTTGGTCTTTGTCCTCCCTCCTCCCTTCCCTAAACATCCTCAATCACTACATTGGAGTCTCTGTTCTTTCTACCTAATGTTACCCTTATTTCTGAATTTCTCTCTAGCTTCACATATAAGAGAAAATATGCATCTATTCATTTTTTGGGACTGGCTAATCTCACTCAGCATGATATTCCTGAGTTCCACCCATTTTCCTGCAAATTATATGATTTTTTTATCTTTATGGCTGAGTAAAATTCCATTGTGTGTATATACCATAATTTTGTGATTCATCATCTACTGATGGACTTCTAGGTTGGTTCCATAATTTGGCTATTGTGGATTATGCTGCTATGAGCACAGATATGCAAGTATTTCCATAATATTCTGATTTCAATTCCTTTGGAAAGATACTCGGGAGCACTATCACTGGGTCATATGGTAGTGCCATTCCAAATCTGAGAAACCTCCACACTGATCTCCATAGTGGCTGTACTAGTTTGCAGTCCCACCAACAGTGTATTAGAGTTCCTATATCCCCACATTCTCATCAGCATTTATTATTGTTTGTGTTCTTGATGATTGCCATTCTAACTGGAGTTAGATGGAATCTTAGTGTGGTTTTGATTTATACTTTCCTGATTTCTAAAGATGTTGAACATTTTTGTAAACTAGTATAAGTCAATCCAGCAATTAATGAAAATATGGAATGAATCACAATATTAAGCCTAGATATCAGTGACAAAATATGACTCTTCTTCCAGCCTTTCTTTTTTCTTTAATTTTCAAACAATATAAATTTGTTTGGCTCATGGTTCTGGAGGCTGGGAATCCCAAAGACATGGCACTATCAACTGGTGAATGCCTTCATGCTACATCATAACATGGTGAAAGGGCAATGAGCATGTGTGAGACAGAGAGAGAAAATCTGGTTGAACTCATCCTTTTAATTAGGTACCCAATTCCACAATAACAGCATTAATCAATTCATGAGGGCAGAGCCTTCCTGAGCTAATCATTTCTTTTTTATATATGATTCTATTTATATAAAATGCAGGATAGAGAAATCCACAGAGACAGAAAGTAGATTAGTGGCTGCCTTGGGCTTCCAGGATGGGTGGGCAATAGGAAGTGACTGCTAATGGGCATGGGGTTTCTTTTTGGTGTGATTGAAAATGTTTTAAAATTGATGATGGTGATGATCATACAACATTATGAGTACACTAAAAAGTGCTGAACAGTACACTTTAAAAATGTGAATTTAATATTATATGAATTGTATCTCAATTTAAAGTTTTCAAAAAAGAATATTCCAATTCAAATGTATATATGTCTGTGTGTCTCTCTCTCTCTTTCTCTCTGAATGGTGGAATTACACATATACTTTTACTTTCTTCATAATCTAATGTATTATCTAAGTCATTTCCAATGAACATTTGTAATTTGTGAAATAAGAGAAAAAGTCCAATATAAACACAGATAATTCTAAGATTCAATTTGTAAAAGAAAGGATGTAATATAGTTGTATATTCTGTAACTGTGTAATGTAAATGTATAGTACTAGTAATGGAAAACTAGACTAAAATGAAGATAGGTATGTAAAGTGATAAAATTATGTATGAATTTACAAATTTTAAAACTTTTTTAAAATTGTAATCTTTATCTTTCCAAGTAAGTGGGAAATGATCATCTTTGCCTTACACATTGAATTGGGCTTTTATTTGATAATGAAAATGTTAATGACAACATTATCAAGTCTAGGTGACTTTTTCATTCCAGAAATCTTCACTGAATATGATTCTTCTGTTTCTTCCTTGAATCTCCCTTTTTCTTTTTCTTTTTTATTTATTTTTTTATTTTTTGGTGCATTGTAACCATACATCTTGATGGGTTTCAGGATGCTAGAAGTATACATGCACACATCTTCAATTAACCCTCCCCCAATTCCCACCCCCATTCCCTCCCTTCCCTCCTTCTCCTGCTCAGCATAGTAGTTGACTTTGAT
>PVJS01007101.1:13283-57439 GCA_004027185.1 Glis glis
CTTTTTTTTTTTTTTTTTTTTTTTTTTTTGCGGTACCGGGGATTGAACGCAGGGGAGTTCTACCTCTGCGCTACGCCCCCGGCCCTATTTTTTATACTTGATTTTGAAACCGGGTCTCACGAAGTTGTGGAGGGCCTCACTAAGAGGAGACAGAGAGAGAGAGAGAGAGAGATAGAGAGAGAGAGAGAGAGAAAGAGAGAGAGAGAGAGGCAGCGAGAAACAGCGAGAGAGCTGAGGCTGGCCGCGGACCCGGATCCTCCGGTCTCCGCCTCCCAAAGTACTGGGATTACAAGTGTGCGCCACCATGCCCTGCATGTTCCAGCCTTTCTATTGCTACGTTTTCCCCAAAACTCCATAGTGCTCGCTTTGATACCCTGTGGCTTCTTTTGAATTATCATTCTACATCATTTCCTTTCTAATGAATTTGTTTCTGTTGACTACTTTTTTCTCAAGTATCTAGTTTTCTTTGTATTCTTTGAGATAACTTTCCTGATTCTTCTTCTGTATTTGATTGTTTATTGTATTCTATTTCTCTAGCTCTTAAATAATTGACTCCCTAGGCTTCAGGCTTAATCATTTTTCTTTATCGTTACATAGACTCCAGTGGGAAGTCATCATCTTCTAATTCTTAAGCTTTCTTTTATCTGTTGAGGATTTTGTAACTTTTATTTCATGTTTCCATATGTATTTTATCTGCTTCCTGAGCATTGTTATTCTTATAACCTCAAATATAAGACCTTAATATATTTATAAGACATTTCATTTTCTCCCTCAAATTCTAAATCTGCTCTTCTCATTCTATTTCCATCAGAGTTAATTTTGAAATTATCTTAAAAATAAACTTTGTCTCTACTTTCCACTTTAGTTCACATTCATTTTATTTCTGCATTCTTAAAAATGCTTCCTTCTGGGCGTGGTGGCGCACGCTTGAAATCCCAGTACTGGGGAGGCTGAGACCGGAGGATCCGGGTTCGCGGCCAGCCTCGGCTACTTAGTGAGGCCCTCTGCAACTTCGTGAGACCCAGTTTCAAAATAAAGGATAAAAAATAGGGCCGGGGGTGTACCGCAAAAAAAATAAATGCTTCCTAAATGTGTTTATTAAAATCTTTGCTACCACCTTTTTTAATTAGGGCTTTCATATTGCCTGCTTCCTAACTGGCTGCCCAGCATCACATTTTTACTTCCTTTAAACTACATATTCTCCTCAAAATCATCAGAATAGTACTGTAAAACATATAAATCAGCATAGCATTCCCTTGCTTTGAAACCCTTGATGGTTACCCATTGTATATAGCAGTGATTATCAGTTTATTTTTGGTAATTATTATTATTATTTTTTGGTGGTACCGGGGATTGAACCCAGGGGCGTTCTACCTCCAGCTACACCCCAGCCCTATTTTTTATACTTTATTTTGAAACTGGGTCTCACGAAGTTGCAGAGGGCCTCACTAAGTAGCTGAGGCTGGCCGCGAACCCGGATCCTCCGGTCTCCGCCTCCCAAAGTACTGGGATTGCAAGCGTGCGTCACCATGCCAGACGGTAATTATTTTTCCAAAATGGCTCTTTATCATTTCCTGTTTATCATTTGTTTGTCTATAGATAAAAAGAGATTCTCTGGCCACACCAAGAGTGAGTGTGATAGAGAATAGAGGGGACAGTTTGCCCACTGAATCTTTTTTTTTTTTTTTTGCGGTACTGGGGGTTGAACCCAGGGGTATTCTACCTCCAAGCTACACCCCCAGCCCTATTTTTTATTCTTTTTTATTTTTGAAACAGGGTCTCACTAAGTTGTGGAGGGCCTCACTAAGTAGCTGAGGCTGGCTGTGAACCTGGATCCTCCTGTCTCAGCCTCCCAAGTACTGGGATTACAAGCGTGCGCCACCACGCCCGGCTCCACTGAATCTTTTTGTCTTCTACATCCTGGTGCAACTCTGATGAATCCTAAGAATTTCCTGGTCAAAATCTTTTTAGCATGTTATTGCTAACATCCCCGTTTATACATTTCAGCATGTTATAGAAAACCCTTCACAAACTGGTCCAAACTCTCTACTCTGTTTTACCACTCCCACACCATTTATCCTAATCTTTTGCAATCTCAACCTACTCATGATTCACTGAATATATTATGTGTTTTCATGATTATTTTATTATGTTTTTTCTTCTTCCTCTTTTCCATTTCTATGTGTAAAATCTTCCTTTAGAGACCAGTTCCAATATCTCTTCTTCTTTGAAGCCTTTTTTCAAGACAACACTAATTTACCTTCTATATACTAATCTCTGAGAGTATTTTGCATGACTACTTCCTACAGTACTAGTCATCTTTCACTATCGTGCCTCAAGCATACGTACTTTTAGTGGAATGTTAAACTCAAGTATAAGGCCTATGTCTCACTTGGTCTTATCTGTATATTCCCAATGCTTACACAGTCTCCAGAATTTATAAGCTATTTATTTATTTATTTATTTATTTATTTATTTATTTATTTATTTTGCGGTACCAGGGATTGAACCCAGGGGCATTCTACCTCCTTGCTACACCCCCGGCCCTATTTTTTTATGCTTTATTTTGAAACCGGGTCTCACAAAGTTGCGGAGGGCCTCACTAGGTAGAGAGAGAGATAGAGACAGGGAGAGAGAGAGAAAGAGAGAGAGAGCTGAGGCTGGCCGCGAACCCGGATCCTCCGGTCTCCGCCTCCCAAAGTACTGGGATTACAAGCGTGCGCCACCACGCCCGGCTAAAAGCTATTTATTAATATGGGCACAAGAACTGAAAATAAGTTTAAAGAATAAAATATAATTTTTATTAAGTATTCATGGTCTATTAAATTTACACTGAATTTAACTTTTTACTCTATTTAGCACTCTTACCCAGCCTCCGTGGTCATCTTTTCACATATTCATTCTTTCATATTTATTTTTGAAGCATATTTGATTTTCCAGTGATGTCTACAACAGTGTGTCCTATATCTCAAAGGTTCTTCTAAAATGAGAGTCTGCAAAATACAATCTATAGGCCAAATCTGCCTAGATTTGTACTCTCTATTTTCTTTATTTTGTTTTTACTGTCCATGAGCTAAGAATGCTTTTAAAAATATTTTTAAACAGAAAATAATGTACAGCAGAAAAATGGATGGAACTTGAGAATATCTTACTGAGTACAGCCAGTCTCAAAAAAACGAGTAGATGTATGTTTTCTCTTATATGTGGAAGCTAGAGAGATATTTGGAAATAAGGGCAACATCAGCTAGATGAGCAGAGACTCCAGGAGAGTGATTGAGGGGGAGCAGGGATAGGAGATAAAGCCATAAAGAGTGTAATAGTAAAAATAATACTATGAATGTATACAAAAGTACCAATTCTAATATCAAAGCCATGTATGGGTAGGGAGAGGGAGAGGAGAGGGACAGTGGGGAGTGCACCAAGAACTATATACATGTATGTGTCTGACATTCTATACCCCAATATGATGTAAAATTTACAATGAATCAAATAAAAAAAGAATGTACACATGTGACAGTTATTTTTTATATAAATTTTGACATTCTCTGCTCTAGAAACTTGACACCCCCTTCAAAGGTAGAGAAATTCCCTTGGCCTGGAATCTGGTGGGTTTATAAATTATTTGTAACCAATAGATTGTGATGAATGTGAGCCTGTGTGACCCCCCAAGGCAAGTAAGAGAAGAGCACACTCATCTCATTCACCAAAGCACCCGCACTGAAACCCCACAGCTGCCACATTGACAGGAGCACAAAATGTGGAAAATAGCCACCGCTGGATTATCTATTTAATAGTGCAGTAAAGCATTGATTATTCATTTCTACCTTTTCAACTAATTATTTATTTGTTATATTAAACATTCATGCTAAAATCTAATAGTTATAATATTGGAAGGCAAACAGAAAAAAAGCATGCTGTATGATTTTCAATTTTATTCATTTCTTTCTTTCCTTTCCTTTCTTTCTTTCTTTCTTTCTTTCTTTCTTTCTTTCTTTCTTTCTTCTTTATTTCTTTCTTTCTCTCTCTCTCTCTCTCTCTCTCTCTTTCTTTCTCTCTGTATTGCGGTACAGGGAATTGAATCCAGGGGCATTCTACCTCTGAGTTACACCCCCAGCCCTATTTTTTAATTATTTATTTTAAAACAGGGTCTCACTAAGTTGCAGAGGGCCTCACTAAGTAGCTGAGGCTGGCCGCAAACCTGGATCCTCTTATCTCAGCTTCCCAAGTACTGGGATTACAAGCATGCACCACCATGCCCGCCTCGATTTCCAATTTTATAAACTTCAGGAAAGGAAAAAATAATTCCTCTTGTAACTCAGATTAGTGGCTAGCCTAAGGAAAGGGTAATGACTCAAAGGGAATATAAAGGAACATCCGGGTTGCTGGTAATGTTCTGTTTCTTGATCTGAGTGACAGTGACATGATCATGCATTTGTGGAAATTCACTGACATATTTAATAAGATACTTCAACTTAGAAAAAGTATCTGATTTAGGTACCAATCACCTGTTGGTCAATATTTATATGAAGTGAAAAATGCTATGTAGCAAGAAAGATGAAAGTATACAAAAAAGGTTAGAAAGGGAAAGGCATAAAAGATCATGTGATGCAGCCACAATTTCATACTGAGGAACCACTTGACCTTCTTATATGCTAAGCACCATATGCAAAGTCATGGAGCCATTTAGGAGGCAGCTTAGGTGGTTTTATGGCACCTAGCTTATATGGACAATGAAAGCATGGTTTTTGTTCTTGAATATGTTCCATGAAGAAAATAACATAATAATTCCTACTTCTCTACCACAATATTTAGGATCAGAACATACTTATACCTCATAAGTAAGCTTCTAGTTCTTACAAAAATAGTCTTTCTATTCACCAATGATTCCGCAAGGTTCTGGCAGCTCTGACCTCAGAAGACCCTTTTGATCTTAGAGGCCTCATAAGTATCTGCACTTAAGAGAGCCTCTAACTCTGCTGAGAAGTCACTGTCCACTACAGAGGCGTAAAAGCTAAGATTTCTGTATGTTCTCTCAACAGGTACTAAGGCTTCATCGGGTACTTTTTCCTAGTGGGTAAGCCAAGACTTCAAATTGCATCCCACTGGGTGCAAAGAATGTTCTTAAGTTTCTAGAGAGAACTCTTTTGCAATGATGCCTCTGTCCTTTTTCACATTTCTGGGTCACTTTCAAATTGTTCTTTACAATACATGGAGATTAATCAGCTAGCTTTTCTGAGGACCATATACTGTTAATCAGAACAGCTGTCGTGCGCTCTGTGGTTGTTAGCTACTCACTGTTCCTTTTGACTAGGTACCATTCTTTCTCATCAATAAGCCACTTCACATTATATGGGTTTTTTATATTAGAACTGGGAAGTTTAATTTTTCTACTTTTATGATTTTTATTTTTATCTAAGAGTAACATACACCCAGTTTTAAAAATTTGGAAATATAGAAGTTATTGTAATTACAATGTCAAATAAGAATCATAATAGCTCACATTTATTTACACCGTACTATGAAGCAGTTTGCTAATTTATTTACACTTATTAATAACTATATATTCATATCCTGTCTAATTTAACAATATCCCAGTGAGGTAGAAACAGATATGGTTAAAGGTGATGAAGCTGAAGCAGAGAAGTTAAATTGTTGACCTTGAAATCAACAACTAGACAGGGAATTGAATATAGATATTCTAAATACAAAATCCAAATCCCCTCTTAATATGTACCAACTAAAAATAATCATTTTCATTTTAGTAATTTTCCTTCATGTAATTAACACATATGCCTCTAAATACAAATATATATGTCCTGTCTCAGCCTCCCAGGTACTGGTATTGCAGGTATGTGTCACCACAACCAGCTTGAAAATATTTTTATATATTTGGTATTGTTCTATATTAGAACTTCTCCTATCACTCAGCATGATAATAATTTTCTCATTGTATTAAAATGAAGGATATCTTGAATCTGTTATTTTCTATTACAAGGTATTAAAACAATGCTTTAAAATCTCAGTGTTTGACAACTACTTATTTCTCATCCACATTATATAAATTTTCTGGCTACCTGTGGCTCTGCTGGGCTTTGTTTCAGATGAGCTAGAGTCAGCTCCACATAGCTTCTCAAGAACCTGGGATGAAGGAAGTACTTTTACCTGGAAAAAGTGTTTATGAGAGACGTAAAGCAACAGGATTCCAGAAAAGACACTCAGTCATAGTCAAACCTTCTGTCCAGATGTATCAAAGATCACAAATGTGCATTTCAAATTGGCATACAATTCCATATGGCCAACTCTAAAGTCAGTAGAACCAGGAAGCATGGCAAGTGTGGGGAAAGAACGAATAAGCGTACTCAATCACACAACCTACCAGAGTAATCATTTGCATAGAGCAAGAAAAGTATATACTTGCTCTGTTATGGTTTAGGTCTGGAATGTCCCCCCCCAAAGCTCATATGTTGAAAACATGGTCCCCAATACACAAAGATTTAGAGGTGGAGCATGGCTGGGGGAGGTGGGTCATTGGGGTGTGGCCTGAGGACTACATCTATCCCTGCAGTTTCCTGTCCCCCTCACTGCTTCTGGCCTCAGGGAGTTGAGTAGTTTTCCTACACCACATTCTGCTGCCATGATGTCTGCCTTGGAGCCAGCCAACCATGGACTGAATCTCTGAAACTGTGAGCCCTGAATAAGTGATTCCTCCACTGAGTTGCTTTTGTCAGGCATTTGGGTTATAGCAATGGAAAATCTAATACAGATTCCCTTCTCACAACACTTACTTGTCTCATCTAAAAGTAAAAGTAGGCTCAAAGGCCAAGACCTGTTATCCAAATTAGATGTTGCTAGGGTTCTTCTTGAAGAAAAAAAATGTTTAAAAAGACAAGCTATCTGCTCCCTACATATCTATAGCACAGTGAGGAAATAGGGACAGAGCAGTTACAAAGAATATTCACATAGAAGCAGAAAAGAAATTTAGATATTCACAGAAAGCACCCACTCTCAAAAATTTTGAAATCCCAGAAAAGAAATATGATATTGCCCTTACCCTGGGTAGGATATACTCCTTGATTAGTCCCCAGTTTTTTCCATAGAGTAAAGACTTCTGTCTATTGTTCCCTAGGCATTTGGCTCTGTCTTTAACAATATTCTCTTTGCAATAGCTTAAAAAAGTATTGAAGATATGCTGTCCTTATGACTGAACAAATTTATGTCTTTACTTATAGAAAGTTGGGATACCAAGAGATATTTTATATTATAGTATTTATAGTCTTTAAAATCAAGATAGATAAAAAAATAAAATCAAGATAGATAACACTGTTGGTATTACACTCTAAAATATTTTGCTAGTTTTCAGTGGGGGGGGGTGGGAGAAGGTGGTGTTTTTTTTTTTTTTTAAACTGTTAGGTGTATGTACCAATAACCATACTCACAATTCTTTCTGAGATGTAATCTTCCTCAATCTCTTTCTAGAGACTGAGGAATCTATAATCTCTTTCTTTGAGTTTATCAGGTATAATGGATTGAATTGTGCCCCCCAACTAAATTCCTATGTTAAAACCCCAATGTTCTGGGATATAAAGATGGAGCACAGGGGAGGAGGTTATAAAGTTAGAGCCCAAATGTTGGGATGAGAGCCTGTGAGAGAGGCTGTGCTTTCTGCCTCTTTTACTACGTGAGGATACAGTGAGAAGGTGGCCCTTTGCAAGCCAGAAAAAAAAACAACCTCCACAGAATGACATCATACTGGCACTCTAATCTCAGGCTCCCAGTCTCCAGAATTGTGAGAAATAAGTTTCTGTTGAGAAATGTGTGAAATTTCTGTTGAAAAATTGTGAGAAACAAGTTTCTGTTGTTAAGACCCAGTCTATGGCATTTTGTTTGGCAGTCTGAGTTGGCTAATATATCAGGCTTTCATAATGCCAGAACAATGCACTCTCATCTTTAAGAAATGTTGTCCAAATGAAATTATCGATGTTCACTTAGTGTAACCAGACTTAAAGATTTGGCCCAGAGGTCTTTCAGTCATTCTTTTCAAGTCATGCTTCTGTGGCCACATTTTGGGGTTGTTTTTACCTTGATTGTGATTGTGATTGTATGTGTGTGTGTGTGTGTGTGTGTGTGTGTGTTACTAGGGATTGAACCCAGGGGCATTCTACCTCTGAGCTACACCTCCAGCCCTATTTTATTTAGAGCCTTGCTAAGTTGCTGAGGGCCTCACTGAATTGCTGAGGCTGGCCTCAAACCTGCCAATGCTCCTGTCTCAGCCTCCCAAGTACTGGGATTATAGGCATGTGCCACTGCACCCAGATTGAGAATCTTTACTAAGTGGAGATGAAGGACAAATTTATTTTGTTTCTAGTACAGTATTTTCCCTTCTTTCTCTACTTGGAAACGAACCTTTTTGTTTATTTAAAGTGAGCTAATTTTTTACTTGAAGTACCTTTTCAAATCAAACACATGCTAGCCAACTCAGGCTACCAATAATTTGCTCATAATTTTTTTTATCTAAACCTCAAAATTTATTGAGCACATATTGTTCCTTCCAAGGGATCATTTTATCAAATGTTTCACTCTTCTGTGGTTTGTCTAAATTCCTATATTAGTGTCCTCACTACCTTTCTCCTGTCCCTGTAGCTAAGGCCACATACTCTGGCCCTTTATGATGTCAACACCCTATTCATAGATAGCAACTTCTACATTCAGTTTTCTAAGTTAATTTGTGAAGAGGAAACCCTCAAATATCAGTGGCTTAAAATGACAAGTAATTATTTCTTATTAACATCGCATGAGAGATGCTGGGAGACTGAAGTTCACCTGGGCTCTGCTGGACAAAGAAGAAAGGGGAGCAGGTGCTTCAAGTTGTGCCTTAAAAGTTCTACTTCCGCGATTTTTAATGCACGGGAACTAGTAAATCCTCTGATAGCTTTAGCCACCTTCAGTTACTTTTTCTGTCATTTGTTCCTATGATAACTCAATTGACCTGCTTTATTAAGGAATTTGACCTTTACCCTAAGAGCATATCAGACATTGAAAGGTTTCCTTTGGAGAGACAACATACGAACTGCATTTTGAAAAAGTCACTCTGCCTACACTATGGAGAATGGAAAGGAGCAAAAGGAGTATGGGAAGAACAACTTCTAAGCCAATAGGGGAATCCAAATGACACATAACTGTAGCTTGAAAAGGAGTGGTAGCACTTGAGAAGATGTGTTCATATTAAAGATATTTAATAATTACATTATATATTACAATTATATATAACAATTACATTAACAATTACTGAGAGAGAGAGAGAAAAAGATAAGAAAATACCATAGCTAATTGAAAGGGATACAGAATTATTTTTTTCTTTTACAATAGGATATATGGTTGTGTCATAGGGGAAGAGACAATTCCATGAAGGGTCCAGGGCAGTTCACAGTGGGAGAAAGAGGGAAACTCAACTCAGAACTGTCAGGGTCCTTGGTTTTTGTGAGGGAAAATAATTTCATTACATACCAGTCATAGATATAGACAGAGATTTATTTAGGAAAGCAAATAAATCAAGAGGGAATGTGGAACATCTCCAGAGTGAGAGAGAGACACCTTTTGGGGGTTCACAGCTCTTTTTTGAAGTTAGCTTGGTGAAGGGTAGATTTGGGAATATATGTGAGGTTAACATCAGTACAGTGATCATAAGCTAGTTTATGATGGTCTGGTCATTTATGGGTTCTTAAATGATTATGGTTTTATGATCATTACATAAGCTTGAAACTTCCCTAAATTATAGAGTTATCTTAAGTTATCATCTTAAACTTTTTAGTGGGAATAAATGAACAGTGCAAAAAGTAATTAGAATTTTTGGTTAACTTTAAGACTTATAGATTTTGCAGCAATTTGGGAGAGGCAAGCTGGTAGAGAGAATTGGCATGGGGAGTGAAAGTATGAGGAACTTTAGCACCAGGCTTTTATATTAAAATTATATTTTACTTCTTCCTCCTTACTGTCTCCTTTCTACTAATTTCTTTCATCCCACCTCAGTGGGATGGGTTTATGTGATAAGGAACATTGGAACAAAAGCTGTTTCAATATAGAAATAGAGAATAAAATAGTGGGTACAAGAATGGTACTAGGGAAAATGAGGAAATATAGGTCAAAAGATAAAAGTAGAAAATATGTGGGATGAACAAGAAAAAGATAAAATATATACCATGGGAACTATAGTAAATAATTATTGTACTCAGAATTCATGCTAAATGAGTAAATTATAGGTGGCTTGGCATTGGAATGGAGACTGAGTAAGGAATGGATAATTATGTGAGATGATATATATGTTAATTTATTCCACTATAGTAGCCATTTTATTATATAGGATATATTTTAATATATAAGATACATATATGTGTATACCTTAAATATACACAATAAAATTTATTTTAAAGTCTCAACTTTTAAAAGTGAATTTTCAAACATATTGAATAGTATGTGCCTTTGAAATACTGAAGTGATCTTATTGAATATGCATATAGCGTTGGATACTTGAAACTTAAAAATAACTCTTGAACACGTAAATTTGTGAGTCTTTACATTAAATTTGAACATGAATACATTTCCTAGTGCACTTAACCTGCCTGTCATCATTTTAAAATCTCTTTTTTTGTGGTAATAAAAAAGTCATAGTTGGCAGCTAGTTCATACATGTAGATCTACTCTCTCCCCAGCAAACGTATAATCTCCTGGAGGACAGGGAATTTGCTTCTCGTACATATAGCACTGTGTCTTGCAATTGTTAAGGAGTTAGTAAGATTTAAATAAAGATTGCCAATACTATCATCCATCCAGCATTTCAACTTGAGAATTTTTTTCTTTTCCTTTGATTTTAAATATGGATTTTAAAGTGTCTTCATTCCAGCTGTCTCTCCCTTTGGAAATGGCACACATTCTCCCTTGACTGCTTATCTGTGTTTTACCAAATAAATCTGTGTCTCTTAAAAGAAGAAAAAAAAAACCTCTTTGCTTCAACTTTCACTGTATGTCTCCATCCATTTTTCTTTGTTTTTTTTCCTGTTCATCTACTCACGTATAAATGACCATTTACAAAGGGCCCTAGCTTCATCTTTATTTACACTTAAATCTTTTACACACAATATTTGTGCTTTGTGGTTATTGTGAAATAAAGTGGTAGTTGAAAAGTAGGAAGTGGGAAAGAGTCTACTTGCATAATTGATTGATAAAGAAATTTTTGAAAGTTATTTTATCCCTCAGCCTACAGTGTGGACTTTTGGGAAGAAAAGTATTAAGAATGGATTATGTATGTGCAAAAATTTGATCAGTCCCATGGGGAGTTTATTTCAATTTTCATTAATACTTCAAAGGAACTGGAGGAATAAGATGTGTCATTGCTGACCCACTTTAAGTTTTCTGCAAATAGCCTGTTCCATTTATATAGAAGTGTTAAACAATGAGCGAGGAACAGAAATTTCAGGACCACCGACTCAGTTAAGGCCAGGCTTTACTGCCGCGGGTCTACTGCCCTCCAGTGCAAGTAGGAACTGTTGAACGATGGGCAAGGAACAGAAAATTCGAGACCCCAACGTAGTTAAGGCGAGGCTTTATTACCACAGGGCTACCACTCTCCAGCAGGTCAAAATGGCAGCCTCTTGTACAGTTCACCATTTCCTTTTATAGAGAGCAAGCAGAGTTCATGGGTATGCTCAAAATTGACCAATCATAGTAAATTTTCCTTATTTAGAAGCAGGGGGTAGGTCTAGGGGCATGGGCTGAGCACACAGGTGGGGGTCAGTTTGGGCAGTAAGGGCAGGAATTGGTTTCTAGGGTGTTGTCCTAGGGGCAGTAAGGGCAGGGAGTTTAATGCTAAACTAGGAAGCAGGGCTATATTTTCGGCATATTATCACAAAGTGTCTGCTGTATGACTAACATAAAAGCAGATTTAACTCAAATAGTAGCAGCAACTACTTTGCTTACCGTTTAGTACCACAGCTGCAATATGAACTGATACATCCAGGGCTTCAACCCCACAGATACACAGAGAA
Source organism: Glis glis (assembly GCA_004027185.1). NCBI lineage: Eukaryota > Metazoa > Chordata > Mammalia > Rodentia > Gliridae > Glis > Glis glis. Next base: position 25,322 of record PVJS01007101.1, read on the forward strand.
GTCCAAAAGGAGCTAGCCAAGCAGATAAGAATTATGTTAATCTGGCCTCAGCTGTAGGCCCTTTCTGCATATCTTCCCACAGCAGAATGGCACTTCCTGCCAAAACTGATGTGATCATTTGTCATGCAAAAGCTACATTTCTGGATGCCAAGGACTAAAAAGACAATGACACCTGGAACCACAGTAAACTCACCGAAGGCCCATTATAAAATGAGATCATGTTGGAAAGTATGCAGGTGTTGATCTCCAACAGCTTTATTCAAGGAAATAAAGCAACTGGGCATGAAGCCACAGGTGCTTGTTTTAACATTTTCTTTCTCTTACATCTTTCTTTCTTCTTTCTTTCTTTCTTTCTTTCTTTCTTTCTTTCTTCTTCCTTTCCTTTCTTTCTCACTACCTAGTGGCATATTAGGTTTAGATGAACTGTATTTTCCTAATTTCATTGCCTTATAAATTCTTTTTCATGGAACTAAAAATTGCAACACGATGGATTTCTGACCATGTTAATATTGTAGAAGGATAGCATTTACAAAATGATGAATGTATTCACTTCCATCCAGTGGAAATAAATCCTCATATGATCAGCTCAGCTGCAGTGATTTCCCTGTTTCTTTGAGAGATTTGGAAAATTTCTACTAACTCTAAATAAATGAGCCTGTTTTTATAAAAATATCTTCAATCCTCACCCTTCTATAGGGTATGCATAAGTCTACTTTAAACTAGGTATCTAAAGTATATCAGTTCTTTCACCAATTTGCTGACTTCAGCTCTTTGCCAGGTTCCCAGCAATCCTTCAAGTCATGCTTATATCCAACATTCCACTTCTCAAATGGAGAGATGTGACTGATGCTGACTAACATTCAGTCAGGCACCTGGAGACTCCCCTGTGCTCTCTCTGGTGCACAGTTTCCAGGATTATGGCTCATTCCCTTCAGTTCAGCTGTTCAGCAGAGCTAACATCTTCCTTGGAGGCTTGTGTGAGCCTTCATACTGCCCAAGCTTCATGTTGGCTTAGGTCATTCTGTCATGGGATAAAAGCTGATTCTATTGAGGGTTCTGAGGAGTTTCCATTGTGGGAGAGAGAGGAACACAACCAAGGCCAGTGGGGTTCTTGGCATACATAACAGAAAAGAATTTCATCATGAATCAGTCAGACCCATAAAATATGTATTTCTTACTTTCCTAAATAAAATGAGAAATGGAGAATGTGGGCCATCTCCAGAGTGAGAGATGCATTTTGGAGCTCTTGGCTCTTCTTTCATAGGAGACTTTTGTGAGGGTTGGTTAAAAGAGGGTATGTGAGGATGACATAAATTCAGTAGTCACAAGAGAATTTAGGATGTGTTGGTCATCTTCCAGGTCCCATGAGGCCTTCACTGTTTTACCAGTAGGCGCCTCTTTTGTTTGATTATTCAGGGATGCTAACAGTGCCCAGGAGATTGTTCTTTTGTTTAAACTATTCACACGTGGGATGGCTAACAGTGCCCAAGGAGTCTGCTCTTTTGTGTGACCACTGTTGTCCATTGATCAGCAGATATCTTTCCTGCTTAACTCTTCCTAGGTTGGATAAGTAGCAGTCCAAAGTATTTTGTAATTAAGTGAATTTCCAGTGTGGAATCTGGTCACGTTTCTGGATCTCCTATGTGGTCTCTATTGTCTGATCAATAGATACCTCTTTATGGATAATCAATAGTGCTCAGGTTAAATAGTAAAGTCTTGTAAATTTCTAAAAAATTTGGCACTAACAGGCCTGGTTGAGGAGTAAAGGTATTGGGGAAATCGTCTCTAATGGCCATTAGCATTCTTCTCTAGATTCTTGTCTGAGGACTTTGATTTTATTACAAGATCTCCATTCTTGGCTCCTTCTTCCTTTAATGTAAACTCTTTCATGAGATGCACCTTAATTTATTGAAAATATATTTCCCTTGGCCCATAGTACCAGTTTGCTAGTTCCATCTAAAAATCTAACATCAGTTCATAAATTCAATAAATATTGATTAAATCTCTATCATTGGATAGGCATTTAAAATAAGTTTTTGATTATTCCTAGTACCTTATGCATTGATTTTTATTTGTTGGAATAGAATTGATCTTGATGGCAGTTCAAAATAGAATTCTGAAGAATAATTTATTTGATTATTTTTAGCCAAAAATTAAAGACTAGATATAATGAAATAAATTTGTTCCCAATATTGAGGCAGGGCAGAGGACCTGGAAACAGGAGGGATTAGAAAAGGCCATCTGTATCACATTCTGTGAGGTGGGGGTAGGTAGGAGTCCACCAGCTTACAAAATAACAATTCAAAGTAAGGATTGAAATTGGGCAAAAGACATTGGTTTCTTAAAACCCAATTCTGACCAATCATAAAAGAGCAAATGAGGAACTTCAGCAAGGTTTAAAAGCCCACCTCTCAAGAACATGGGTAGTTACTCTCTTTCAGGAACTCCTCCCCCCCCCATGAGGGAGAAAGCTGTTTTTGTCTTCTATCTTTCCTTGACTTAAAATAAACTTTCATATTTCTATTCCCTTTGCTAGTCCTTAGACTTCAATCATAGAAATCCACTGGACAAGAACCCTATAAGACGAGATACCCCCATTTCAATATCATATCTTAGTTCAAATGCAATTTGCATATGAGCAAGTTTTTGACATTTTCTGAGAGTAGGATCTCTTGATTTTAACACTCCCACAAACTTGGCCTTCCCCAAAGTATAGGAAACCGCAGAACACACAACATTGACTATTCTTTTTTATTTTTTGTACCAGAGATTGAACTAAGAGTAATTCTATCTCTAAGCTACAACAGCCCTATTTTATTTTTTTTATTTTGAAACAGAGTCTCACTTCACTAAATTGCTGAGGGTCTCACTAAATTGTGGAGGCTGGCCTCAAACCTGTGATCTTACTGCCTCAGTCTCCCAAGTACTAGGATTACAGGCAACATTCACCACCAGGCACCTAGCTCTGACTATCCTTTCTAAAGGGACTCTCTCAACAGCCTCATCAAACTTCTCTTGTATTGCAAATGAGTGATGAGTCTCAACTTACAAAGCTGGTTTCAGAATTTCATTGAATATCCTCAATATGTCATCTGTCATCTTATTTAACATGTAAGGGCATAGTACACCTACTGAATTGGCTTTTCGCACATCTGCTGAAAATCTGAGATAGAGGAAAAATTGTGTGCTACTTTCTATTAGAGTTACTTTCTCACCCTCTGCTTTATTAGTATAACTCATTTTAGAAAGCCATTTCGGAGGACTAAGCTAACATAGAATAATTTGAGCTTTCTTTTTGTAGCATGTCCACTTAGAATCCATAGAGAAAAGAACAATGATTGACAAAATTTCTCACTAACTCCTTTCTTACCACTTCTCTTTTGTAACTCACTGAATAATATTTAAGGTGTCATTCTCTCATCAATGAAATTAAATTAAATTTCCACTTCTTGTGTCCCCCTCCTTTTTTATTCATTTATTTTATTTTTGTCAATGATGAGAAACAGATTGTAGATGTTGATATGCAGGTCAAAGGGAAACTTAAAAATATGTCTTTAATTTGTGGCATTAAAATGTTATGAGATAAAAGTAAGCTTTTTAACTAATCAAACTGTGATTTGGTGTTTGCTCTTCATCAGCTTTTTCCCATTTTATATTTTTTTAATTATCCTCACATCAGAGTTCCTTTCCAAACCATCACCTAATTATGAAAAGATTATGGTAGGTCAAGAATCTTTAAAATTATTTCATCCAGATACAACATGAGTCTTTTGCCTTGGACGCTATTAAATTTTTATTTTAAATCTTAAAAATATCATTTCCATACCTTTCACATTAGTAACTCACCAAAAAATAAAAGCTGTACACTAGAGAAAACAGAACATTTCAAAAAAAAAAAACCTACAGGAATATAGTAAATCTATGCTGACCTCTATTAAACTTGGCAGAAAGAAAAGTATTTTGAGAATTATTATCCTTACTAAAATATTTGCAAAAATAGAAGATAAAAATGAAAATCATATCCCAGTGCTTCTGGTTTAGAATACACATTGAGTTAGAGGCCTAGACTTCTTTAAAATATTGCTGATTGCATGAACACTCTGTGAAGAAAAAGAAAAACCTCTAAACCTTTCATTCAGGTGTTTATGTTGGCTAAACTTCCAAAAGAGCAAATCGTTATTCTCAGATTATGGATTCAAAAACAGGGTTAAATCCATACATCTTTGTTACACCTTTTTTACTTCCAGAGAACTATCATTCTCACAGCAATCTAGTTAATGGTACACTAGTGGACAAAATAATTGAAGAAATGTACATCTGCAGAGAAGAGCTGGTAGAAAAATACCATAAAAACAGCAATTCACTTTTAGATAGTACTTTATAATTTATAAAGCATTTTCCCATTTCTAATCTTGTATTTTCAAAGTGTATATTAACATCCTGACTTTATAGACAAAAATAAAAAAAAGCTCAAAGAAGGTGAGACTGGGATCCATGCTGATACCTCCTCCTGCAGTGTTTTTCTCTAAAAAATTCCATACGTTCTGTAAAGGCAAACAACCACTGCTGTTTCATTCTGTCTCCATATACCATTTGATTTCAGTCTGTCTTAACATGTGTAGTTTTTGGTAGTTTAGCTCATCATATTCTCCTCCTTGAGGTTGGGGATCTGATTTATATATCTGCACAACTTCCCCAGTGATTGCCATGGTGCTCCTATAAATATCTATGGCATGAATGTATTTAAAAAACTTACTTGGCAATTGGGCAACTAAAACTGCTTGACAAAACAAAAATATCCTTTGAACATAAGTACCAAGAAGTTTTCTTTAGTTTGTTTTTATGAAAAATAGTCTTTGCTTACTCTAGAATTAGTTTTGAGATTTTTTAGTAGAAAAATTATCTAAGCCACTGCTCCACAGTCTGTATTAAATTTTTATCAGTATGACACATTTATATAAGCTGCAAATAGATATGCATCTATGTGGCAACATATATAAGCAGTGGACAAGAAGATATCAAAGAATGAAGGACTTTGTGGACTCTGCTTTGTAGCAGCAACTGTGATTTACTGAGCTCAGTTTTGCCAATGTTATAAACTACAGTATGCATTGTGGGTGTGGAATATATTCCCAACATAATAAACGTAAATATATTGAAGTATGTCTTCTTCAACATTCTCACTGTTATAATCCAAAACAACTGACTTCACAACTTAGAGGAAGGAAAATTAATTTGCTCACAGTTTTCTGGAGGTTCTGGGTTCAGTCCATGTGAGACCAGGGTCTGGAGCTCAGGGAATAGTGGTGGAAAGCAGAGAGAGAGAATATGAAGCTCTGCTCTCACATTGTGGAAGCTGGAAGCAGAGAGAGGGAGAGAGCAAGGCTCTGCGCTCACATCATGAAGGTCTGAAGCAAGAGAGAGCAAGCAAGGAGAGGAGGAAGGATATATGACTCCCAAGGCCACACTCCCAGGGACATCTTCCCCAGCAACAAAGCTCTGCTTCCAGCATTGCTACCTTGTTTCTGTGAGGGTTAGGGGGACATTTTAAATCTAAACCATTACAAAGCATTTTCTATGTTTCAGAAAATTGTCTAATCTTCATGTCTCGTAAGGGTCCATAAGTCACTACTTTGATGATAAATAAAAATATCTCCATAAGCAGCCTTTTTCTAGACTTTGGAAAGTGGCACAAGACCACATCTGTGTTAGTGATTCTTCCAACCAAGTGAATAATTTGGGCAAAAATATCCTAGAATCATGTATAGAATGTATCATGCAGTGTAGTAATTAGAAGAACATGTGGTCTAAAGGAGGTTTATAGTTACAATGATACCAACCAATGTAGGAATCTGGTAGTGAAAAAAAGTGAAAATGGAGAGATTGATTTTATATTGCTTTGGTTCCAAGACTGCTATTACTAGGTGCAAAGCCAGATTCATTAAAATACATCATTAATTTGATAATCAAAAAAATACTTAAGTACTGTTTGAGTTGAATTGTGTTCCCCCAAAGATATGTTGAAGTCACACTCCCTCCCCTCATTACTTGTGAATATGACCTTATTTAGAAATAGGGTTATGGCTCTTGTAGATGCGATTCATTTAGATGAAGCCATATTAGAGTAAGGTAGGCACCTATCCCAATATGACTGGTGTCCTTATAAAAATAGGGAAATATGAACATAGGCACAGAGGAAGAAGATAGACCTGTCACTACTGCAGATTGGAATGATGCCTCTACAAGCCAAGGGATGCCTGTAGCTACTGGAAACTGGAAAAGAAAAGGAAGGACCATACTTTAGAGACTGGAGGAAGCATGGTCTGCCAGCACTTTGAATTCAGGATTCTTTGCCCCAAAGATGGGAGAGAATAACTTTCTATTGTTGTAAGTGATTTAGCTTGTACTTTGTACAGTGGCCCTACAACACTAATACTGGTGTCTTCTTGAGTAATAAATATAATAATACTATTTTAAGTAGCTGCTTTAATCGATTTACCTTAATGAGCACACCGATTGGATTCTGTATTGCATCATGTCATTAGTATAGGAAAAGAGAAAGTGGAACCCTTGTGGTTTGGTTGTATAGATCTTATAAAAATTTGGGACACCAAGACAGGAATATTGCAGGTTCAAGACCAGCTTCAGCAATATAGCTAGACCTGTTTGAAAATGAAAAAGTAAAAGGGCTGGGACTATAGCACAGAGGTAGAATGCCTCTAGGTTCAATCCCCAGTAACTCCCATCCAAAAAGCATTTGGCTAATAATGATGGTAACAATGATTATCATGTACCCTCTACATGATCTTTTTTTTTTGTACTGGGGATTGAACCCAGAGGCATTCTATCTTCGAGCTACACCCCCAGTTTGATTTTATTTCTTATTTGGAAACAGGGTCTCGCTAGGTTGATGAGAGTCTCACTACTTGCTGAGGCTGTCCTCGAACTTGCAAACCTCCTATCTCAGCCTCCCAAGTACTAGAATCACAGGCACATGCCACTACACCCGGCTCTACATGATCTATCCAAACCATAAGTGCTAGGAGATACTGTCCCTACATTATAGGAGTGGAAAAGTAGATTAAAATAATCTATGATAGATTAAAGATGATTAAAAATGAGGCACAGTAGATTAAAAATGATCCCAAGGTAAACAGCTATACTTCAAACACAGATCTATCAGACACTTAAACACTGTTCTTTGAATACTGCCTTTATCTCTTATAAAACTATATAATAATTAAGAGAAACAATTTGGCTGGTTTTTCTTAAGCAAATTGCCTGAATATTCAGACATTTAATGTTATGACAAAGCACTGGAAAGGAACTTGCCCAAATATCGCAAGCATTCATCTGGACTGTTAGTCCTGTCAATCAGTATAATTACTATAGAATATATTCATTTCTTCTATATGCTAGTTCTCCATGTGTCTACTGTATGTCTTATATTTTCCCAAAATCAAATGATTCTGACTTGTTCTTCAGGGAAATGGTATTACATATCAACTGACATGAGAATAGGCCTTGATGTGCTATACAGTCCTGTGTTCCAGCTCAGTTCTGACCTTAGTAGCTGTGTAGTGGGGAAGATTCCTTGCATTGTCAGGGCCGTAGTTTGCTCATTTGTACAATGAAGCTCATAATAATTACTTCCCAGCCCTCCTATAGAGGCTAGCTGCTTAGCACAATGGTGGGCACATACACAAAGTTATTATTACAACCATGCCTTCAATAGTATATACTTAGAACTAGGAAAATGTGTTGATTATATGAAATTGACCACAAATGTATTGTGAGTTATAATATTACATATTATTATTTAAATCATAGCTTTATAGAGTCTATCATCCAAATGAACTCCAAAAAAGACACCGAAATCAAAGAAGGCATTTTTTCTGTTATTTAAAAAATTTCCTATAAAATCAAAACAACAAAATAGTTTTGAAAAGCTAATCTTTATAATAAGAATGAATTTGTAAAGGTTTAAATTCTATATAGAAAAAATATGACATTATATAAGCATATTTTTGCACCAAGCTGCTTCCATTTTCCTCTGATAAAACAGAATAGTCCGACACTTCCCATTCAAACAGTTTTTACATTACAATAGGAGTCAAAAAGTGAAAATGAAAAGTATATACTGGGATTTTTTTCTCCAAATATAGGCTACCCAAGTGATTGAATAATCCCCCAAAAATATTAAAAGAAAAATGATGATGGTAGTAAGGGAGACAAAAATATTTATTTTTTGTCTTTAAAAGGCTACCATAGAAAGTATTCATTTTAATTTTTTTTAATTTTATTTTTTGGATGCTGGGATTGAACCCAAGTTCTCATGCATATTGAGCATGAGTTCTACCACTGAGCTACACCCCAACCTTTAAATTAGTTACTTAATATAAATACTACTAATTTCATATACTAACTGAAAGGATTACACTCATGTAGATAAAATGTTTTAAGACAGTGCCTACCATATAGGTATGCATTAATTTTATGTTAGCAATTATTGCTTTTAATGTTAAATCTTATATCTTATGAAAAGAAGATGCCTAATATATATCTAAAAACAAATGGTAAAAATAGTCGTCATGAGCCGGGTGTGATGGTGCATACCTATTACTTGGGAGGTTGAGACAGAAGGATTGCAGGTTCAAGGACAGCCTCAGCAACTTAGTGAGACCCTGTTTCAAAACAAAAAACTTTAAAAAAGACCTGGGGGTATAGCTCAGAGGTAGAATGCCCCTGTGTTCAATCCCCAGTTACACACACACACACACACACACACACAGTAGTTGCTACACACACACACACAGTAGTTGCTATGTATTGAACACTTATTCTGAACTAGACCCTGTAATAAATACTTTTACACGGATGTGCAGTGCCAAATGCAGTATTATTCTACTTTTACAGACAATGGAACTAAGGTGTATATAAAGGAGATCTCACTTCTACACTCCAGCAACTGGAAGAGCCAGGCTTGTTCTCACTATTCCTCAGCTGTGTAGCAAACACTGAGAGGAACATTTAGGGTACAAAAAGCTTCCATCTGGACTTTTCTTTTGCCTCCCAAATGCAGATGGGAATTTCACTTTGAAATGGTCCTGAAGTTGAGTTCTCTTAGAAGCAAAATCTGAAATAAATACTTTAGTGAAATGATTAGTGAAAGTGATTCAAAAGGAAGCACTTTGGGGAGGAGAAAATGGAAAGCAAGATAGGCAGGAAAAGACAGCTAAGACAGGGAGCAGCCTTAACTGGAGACTAGCTCCCCCCGGGTAGCACTGGTTGCACCTCTCAAGTTGGTCTCACCTTGGGGCAGCAGGGTTGTTGAGGAGGGGCAGCACTTTGTACCCTGAGTTAGTCGGTCAGAAGTTTCTTATAGCCCTCGAGTTAGGGATCCGAGATTCATACTTCTAAGCAAGGCAGCTTGAATTCCTCCAAAGCCAATGTTTCTGTGAGGGATGGTAATGTGCTCTCCCTTCTCTCAAAACCTGAAGAAGGGGATTGGGGAAGGGTACCAACAACATATACTGTACCATGCCCATGTTGCAAAGTCTTTCTTCATGGAGACATGATGTCTCCTTCAGTGGATGAGTTTTGTATCTGGGCACTAGTTCAAGTCAAGAAACTAGGACTTTGACTCTTCACTGATTTTGGCATTCTGCTTATTCATGCACATGTACACACATACATATAAGTGTGATATACACATGATAAATATATCAGTACTTTTATTGGCTATCTATCCATCTTGCTGGGTCTATTATGTCCTACTAGCATCTCTACAGATCACAGAGAGTCAGGTATCCCTGGCTGCCATCCTGCCTTTGCTGCCCATTGCTATGCTGGAATCCTATCATCCCACAGATTCCAGAGAGCATGTGTTAGTAACGGCCTAGCTTCCCATCAGCCCTGTCTTAGAAAAGCTGGCCACTGTTGATCTCAGTGATACTAGTGCTCTCCTTACAAACATTTTTTTTTCATCTTGGGTAATAATTATCTTGTGGGTTTCCAGTCTTTTATAGCAGACCCAGACTAGTATGCCCAATGCTTTGAGATTTATTTTTTATTTTTTTATTTTACAGTACTGGGGATTGACTGTAGGGCCGATCACTTGCTAGGCATGAGCTCCACCACTGAGCTGCATCCCTAGACCCACTTTGAGCTTGTTGATCCTTTACTTGAGTTGGTCACAGATTACTAGCTTTTCTATTTTATTTAATGTGGGACATTTTATTTCCCAAGATTATAAGAGCCAATCAAATGGTGTATTGGAACTACTTTCCAAACCCCTTGTCAGAGTTTTATTCCTGTGTCCTAGGAGGATGTTCCATTATCAGAAAACTCTGGTTTTCAACATATAGTCTGTCCCCTTTGACCCAGCACTGTAAGAATACACTCCTGGGAATAGTTTCCTTTTTCCTACTGATAAGTGTTAGCTGGTCTCGCAGCTCCTTTTGCATATAATCCATATTCTCCTTTAGAAGGACAAGTACTTTCATAATCATGTTTTGCTTAATATTAGCCTGATTAACATGGTTCATACCAAGTATAATAAATAAAAGTTAGCCTTTCCATAGTGATTTTTTCCATTTTAAACATAAACTATTTACTCAAATGATTAATTTTACTTAAATATTTCTCTAAGTAGGAAAAAATCTTTCACTTGAAAAATATTTTATATCTTCTATAATTATGCAATATTAGGAGGGTAGGTAGGGGTAGATCCTTAGGCGGGTAAGCATTGCTCTTTTAAGGTACCTACACCATTGAAGGCCTCTCCATAGTGGGGAGGTAGAATGGGCTGCATATGAAGGCCCCAAGTTCTCAAGTGTGTCTACCTAGACATCAGAATCTGAAGTCTCAGGATCCACTCCTTCTATATTGGGGCTTTATTATTGGCATAGGCTACTTGCCTACCCTAACATTTAACCTTGTCTATAGATCTCCCACTCTTACAACTCAGTCCTGGGCCTGGTCTTCAGCTCTGTCTGCTCTCCAGCTCTGCACAATGAAGGTCTCAAAAAGAGCTGCTAAGGAGGCTTCCTGACCCACCCACAAGGCTGGTCACAGATGTCAATCTAGTGGCACTTAGCAGCAATCATCAAATTCCACAGTCCTTCTAATTACTATTTATATTATTTCTCTGAACCTTAAGGCTATTGCACTACCTAGAGAATCCCTCCCATAAGCAGTCTGCTCTAGTTAATCAGTAGTAAGTCTTAGCCGTCACACTGCTACAGTATTCTGTGTACTGACTGAGGTCTGTATTGGAATCCTACTAGCAATGAATCCACCTTTAGAACCCCATTCCTCTGGTTTGATTCTGAGGATAATTTTTCAGCACAATCTTAGACCAGGGATTAGAGAAAGATGACAAACCTTCCTGTTAAACCTGACATTTAAGGACCTCAATATTATAGTTGGAGACACTATATTCTCCCCAAGATGGAAACAACTCAGTTACATATATGTGTTATAATTGAAAACAAACTGGTCATTTATTAGATTAGTAAATCAGTGGGAAAGAATATAAAGTACTGCATGCATTTGATCTGTAAAACTCTAGTAACAAAATGTATTAGCTCAATTGTGCACAGGTTAATGCAAAGAAGTCCTACAACATCTCAGAAGATTATAGTCTGAAACTATCCAACAATTGCTTTCAATGACATATTAGAAATGTAATTCTCTGTTCCTAAAGGACGGGATCAGACTATTACCAGCTGTGAATAAAGAAAATTCTTCTTTTCTAAGGAATCCTACAGAAATCTCCAGCAAAGTATACATGATGAAATTATATTTTTGTTTGCTTAATATTTATCAGGGTCTAGGGAAAGACAATGAAAATGTGGCTCTGTGTCCTTCCATATATCCAACTCAATTATAAGGCTCCCGGGGTGCAAGAGATTATGTCTTATTTTTAATATTTAATACATTAAATTATCTTAGCCACTTCAAGTTTGGATGCTGACTGCCAAAAGCCTTCTTATTTGTCTGTCTGAGCCATGACCGAGGTAAAGCTTTTTTGCTCTCATCTATATCACCTAAAATAAAGCCTGTCATGTGTTGTGCTCTGCAGACATGTGGAGAGTTCTTTGTCAATTTTTTATTCTTGAGAAGGCCTTCTGAGAAAAACAACACCAACAAAATAACAGAAGGATCCCTTACTGAATTATCAGTATCAATTAACTTATTGATTCATAAATGTCAATTTCCATTCATAGTTTTGGGATCGGAATAGCATCTGCACAGGCAAAGGGCTATGGCATCCATGGTGGAAGACTAGAAACAGGAGGGCCTGCCAGTTGCATTGCTCAGGGCACCAGTGTTTAAAGGGCACTGAACATTTTAGGTGAGAAATTTAATGGGGTATCTCTTTAGATATTTATATTTCAACAGTGATCTCAGACCCCCATCTTTTGAACATGCATCATCAACAAAGAGTCTGTTATGAAGGATAAAACATCCAGTTTTGTAATCCACTATTATCAAAATATCTTTGAATTCTGACATCCATACGCACGTACTCCCAGAAACTTGGACTTACAGGGAAGAGCCTAAGGATCTTGCATTTGATTTTCTCATTAGCCTGAAAGTCTGCAGTATCAGAAAACATGATTTTCTAAGGTTGTTGTAGGACCTGCCTTTGTGAGGCATCATCTGTATAGAAAGTCAGCTTTTTAGCCAATGCAGAAGGCTAGTTTTTTTTTCTAGAGTGCATCTCTGCAACAGTGAGGTAAATTATAGCTAGTAGGTGTTTGTTGCACTGTAATTGCCAACACATTTAATTCTTCAAATGAGAAATGTTTCTTCCCAAGTCTGCAATATAAAAATTAGATGCTCTGGAAGTTTTTATTTCAGTTTTAAAGGTACAACTTATCATCAAAATTGTGCTTATTGTAAATGTTTTCTTGGCAATTTACTTGTCATAACTGTCTATTGTACTGACAAACTCAGCTGGCAGGAGTGTGTGTTTGTAATCATGTACTTATGAATTTGTGAAGAGATGTGGTGACAATAAAGGTTAAAAAAATTATGACTCTCAAACCTCCAGATGGTGAAATTTGTTTTGTTGTGATTCCATATTCCAAGGTATGAACTAAATCCAAAGTTCAGAAAGAGAAATACATTATGATTTTTTCATGCTGTGAGAAAAGAACACTTGGAATTAGTCAACCCATTCAAATATTCACATAAAGCTGTTGCTTTTTGTATGTGTGAAAGAGAAACGTGTGAGTTGGGAAAGGTAAATCAGGATGAGGAAGAAATTTCACTTTTTATTTTTTGAAGGTAGGACCTTTAAAGAGAGAGAAAAGAAGGAAATTTTGAATAGAGAGGAGTTTGTTGTTATATCAAAGTAGTCTGCTAAATGGTAATCATAATATTGCAAATTATGGTCAGTGGCATCCATATTTCATGGCCATTAATCTATTCATGCATAAATTCACCCAGCATATAGTCACTGTGATGGGCATTTTTCCTCTCTTTTAAGATCTTTTACTAGAACTAATATAGAATCTCTTTTCTCTGTGAGTAACAAATATACTCTTTTTGGGGTTTTGTTTTGGATTTTTACCTGATGTCAACATATAGTTCATGATAAATAATGACAAAATGTTATATATATCAAATATCATCAATCAGATTTTCATTTACTTCATATTAACTTATAGAATATGTTTATCTGAAATAAGACTGGGAAGTTTCTTCTACTCAGAATTCTCAATAATAAACTTAGTTATCAAAGTAATCTTTCATTTTGGTAGTTCTCAATTTTCTTAAACTGAAATAAAATTGGGTAAACCATATGACAAAATGTTTAAATTCAAAGATGTTTATATCAAATTTAATATTTTTTTACATTTTTAAACATCTTTCCAGAATTTTCAAGTTACACAAATAGTTATTTGCATATAAAATTCATATTATATATTTATGGTATCTACTTTATTAATGACACATAGCTCAGAGACTGAAGCACATTTACAAAGTAAAATGTGAATCAGTTTAAAACTTGTGATTTGCTGCTAAAGTGAAAATTAGACAAATTCCAAAGAAACCTTTTCTAACGTGTGTGTGTATGTGTGTGTGTGTGTGTGTGTGTGTGCATGTGTGTGTGTTACTAGGGATTGAACCCAAAGGCATTCTACCTCTGAGCTGCACCCCCAGACCTTTTTATTTTGAAACAGGGTCTCACTAAGTTGCTGAGGCTGGCCTCAAACCTGGGATCCTCCTAAGCCTCCCAAGTACTGTGCCATTGTGCCCAGCTCCTTTTTTAATTCTTTTAATGTTCCCTTTTGGTAGTCTATGGATTTTACACACTTAAAATTATTATGGAATAAGGCACAATGATATAAATGCCATTTTTTAAGTGAAAATGTTTCTTTAACTCGGTAATTTGAATAAAATCATTTCAAATAGTCACTATTTTATGCCTTCAAGATGACAGCAGATAAGTAACATTAGGTATGGTGTGACGGTTAGTTTTATGTGGAATCTTGACTAAGTTAAGGTAATCAGCTCGTAAAATGTTTCTGGGTTTGTATGTGAGGTATTTCTGGAACAGATTAGTGTTTGAATTGATAGAATGAGTAAGAAGATTGTTCTTCCGGGCAGTCATCACCTAATCCACCAAGGGCCTGGGTAGAACAAAAGACGTAGAGGAAATATGAATTCAATCAACATTCTTAGCTGGGATATTCTTTTCCTGCCTTGGTCATTGTGTCTCTTGACTTGTGTCTCTACATATATGTCCTATTCTTTGTGTCTGGAGTAGCTTGACTAAGACATATGGCCAATACTACTTATCAGAGTTTCTATAAAAAATTTCATTAAGGAAAAGAAATGGCCATATATGGTTTTGTTTGTTACATACTTCATGACTGAACAATTTTCTTCTGATCATTAAAGCAAAATGAAATAATGTTTAAAACTGTATTATGTAGAAAGTAGTACATATAAAACATATACAGTTGATTCTTTTTATTCTTGGTAGTCATGGTCCATAAAGTCACCATGAGCACTTGAATTAACAGATATTGAATCTTTTGCTCTAGGGAAAGCACAGGGTTAGTTTTCTGAAAGTCTCTGGTTCTGACATTTTCATCAATAAATCAATATATCACCTTGTTTCACATGTGTTCCTGTTTAAAGTCACTGTAATAAATATTGTTGATTCATTAACATTGAACTCATGGCAAACAGCACAATCATGCCTGAATGAAGTTTATCTAACATACATATTTTCTCCATAAGTCACATCACAGCCTTCCTGTACATAGGAACACTAGTTAGTCCTGCAGTATGATGTTTGGGAGCCATTCTAAACAGAAAAATCACAGAGAAAAGGCACAAGAATGTGAAAAACATCACATCAGATGTGACCATGAAGACAACATTTGTTTAGAATATGAGAGTTGAGTCAAGAAGGCAGAGCATCCCCTTGTTCGACCTCAGGTGGTATCAGCTTTCCAGGCACCTACAGGCATTTCCTGCTCTTCCATGTCCACAAATGACCTCGGGAGCACAGTACTGATTTGGGGATTATGTATTTAGCTAGTAGACAAATTAGTAAATGCAAAGTCTGTGAATAATAAGGATTAACTCTGGTTTTGGAAGTAAGAGCCACCTATTTGACAACACTTAGGAAATCTAATTAAGAGTTCCAGTTATTGTTCTACAAGAAAAAGGCAAAGAGGGAAGGGGATAAGAGGCAAAATGAAGAAAAGGAATTGGAATGTGAAACTAATTTTCCTTTTTTCCCTATCTTTATAAATTGATCTTATTCTTTCTTTATTTTTTATATTTTCATTGGTGGATTGTAATTACACATCATAGTGAGGTTCACAGTGATACAGGCATACATGCACACAGGTCTTGGTATGTTTCCCTTCAGATCCCACCCTGATACCCACCCCTCCCCATACATATTAGTGGGATTTGGTAATGATACTTTCATATACTGACACAGCATTATTTGAACCATTTCTTTCATCATTTCTTTCTTTTCCCAATCTTACCTCCCTCCCCTTATATCTTTCCACTGTACTATTGGTTTCTCTTCTCAGTTATCTAAAGTCCCTTTTGTTTTCTATTTTTCTCTAGTTACCATATACTGGGAAAAACATTTGACCCTTGACTCTCTGAGACTGACTGATCTCACTTCATATAGTATTCGTTAGTTCCACATATTTTCCTGAAAATGACAAAACTTTGTTGTTCTTTATGACTGAATAAGTTTTTAGTGTGTATGTATATACCACGTTTTCATTACCCATTCATCTGTTGATGAATACCTAGGATAGGTCCATAATTTGGCTACTGTGAATTGTACTGCTATGACATGGATATGCATGTGTCCCTATAATATTCTGACTTTAATTCTTTATGAAAGATACCAAGGGGTGGTATAGCTGGGTCATATAATGGTTCCAGTCCATTCTTTTGAACCTCCATATTGATCTCCATAGTGGCTGTACTAATTTGCAGTCCCATCAACAGTGTGTAAGAGTTTCTGTTTCCCCACATCCTCACCAGCATTTATTATTGTTTGTATTCTTTATTATTTCCATTCTAAATGGAGTTAGAAGAAATCTCAGTACAGTTTTTATTTTTATTTCCCTAATTGCTAATGATTTTGACAATTTTTTCATATATTTACTGGCTATTTGGATTTCTTCTTTTGAGAACTGCCTATTCAGTTCAATTGACCATTTTTTGACTGTGTTTTTTTAAATGTTAAGTTTTTTAAGTTCTATATATATTCTAGATATTAGTCCTCTATCAGAGGTTGTCATTCAACAAAAATCTTTTTATTATTTCAAGTTTATCAATGTTAAACCTGACATAAATAGAATCATCAATGCATTACTGATAAATTTCTTATGTCTCAAGTTGTTTTATTTTTCTAGAGGATACTTTGAAGGATCCTACACTATCATCCTTCAAAAAATTTTCCACAATGACCTCCCATATCATAGACCTTATTCCTCTCTCTCTCTTTTTTTCTCTCTCTCTCCATCTATATATACAATTGATTTCTTGAAAAAAATCCATATTTTGTACAGAAAATTAATAAAAGTTTATCAATTTTAATTTATATATTTTATTTAGTTTCTACTAATTTTGTTAATAATAAAAGTTTATTATTTAATGTGAAATACTACAAAGGTAATATACTTCTTGTTTTGCAAACCAAAGGAAAGACAAACTCAACCTTTTTGCCTGACTCTAAAGATATTACCACAAAAATATTCTTTTGATAGCAGCAAACTAGCACATGCTTAATCAAGTATTTTATAGATAAGCATTACAAACTCTGAATTATATATGTGTGTGTGTGTGTGACACATATGTATGTATATATAATGTCATACATAATATGTATGCACATATGTATATAATGCATATGTAATGCTGTTGAACAATGCATGAGAAACAGAAATTTCAAGACCACCGTCTCAGTTAAGGTGAGGCTTTAATACCGCGGGACCACCATCCTCCAGCACAGGCTAGAACGGTAGCCCCTTGTGTAGCTTACAGTTCCCTTTTTATAGAACAAGCTGGGTTGCAGAAACAGATTTTTGCAGGTTATGGTTCAAATCAGCCAACCACAGAAAATTTTCCCTTATTTAGAAGTAAAGTGATTAGTTTAGGGGAGGGGGCTGAACACAGAGGTGGGGGTCGGTTTCGAGGGCTTTGTCCTTGGGCGGAGGTAAGGGCAGGGGCTGATTTCTCTGGCATTGTCCTAGGGGTGATAAGGGCAGGAACTGGTTTTTGTCCTTGGGGAACTGGTCTTGTTCTTGGGGCAGTAAGGACAGGGAGTTTAATTTTAGGGTAGAAAATGAGGCTAAAAAAATACTTTTAGGGCATGTTATCACATTCCCTACTCCTGTTATTTACCTTTCTCAATCCCTTGAGAAAGAGGCTTCTGCTTGTTCTTCCTGGGGTATGGGTAGGTAATGGGCTGGGCTATGAAGCACCATAAGTTTGATTGACTGTAATCTTTTCTGAAGGTAATCAGTTAAGCAGTTGAAGAAACAGGGTCCTATCAGCGCAATCAAACAGATGGCAGAAATGGGTCCTAGCAGAGGGAGGAGGCAAGATAGCCACCCATTTAGTGCAATAGACCAAAAAGATGAGTTTTCTTCTAGTTCTCGTCTCCTTTTCTCTAGGTCGTCTTGTAGCTATTTAATTTTATCGTGTACTATTCCAGACCTATTTGCATAAAAGCAACACTTTTCTTTTAGAAATAGAGAGATACCACCTTCTCTGGCAGTAAGGAGGTCAAGGCCCCTGCGGTTTTGCAATACAACCTCGGCCAATCAATCGAGTTGAGCTTGTAAGTCTAGGATAGTATCAGCTATCTTATGCATGTTAGTGATGAGTTGGGAGGACAGCTTGTTATAAAGGTGTAGGGATAAAGCTAGGCCAGCTGTCCCAGTCCCCATTCCTGCAGTTACTCCCAACCCAATGAACAGAGGGATCATTTGGATAGCTCTCTTATGTCGTGAGTTAACCTGTTCAACTATAGGTATTGATAAGCTTTGATTATTGGGGGCTATTTCTCTATCTGGGAATAACAAGGTTAGGGTACATAGTCCATTCCAATTTGCAGGGAGTATACTATATGCTGTTTCACCACAGAGAAATACAGTTCCATTTACAGGAGGGCACAATGGTATGGCAGAAGGGAGAACATGAATAGTAACATTACATAATTTTGAATTCAGCTTTCCAACCCCCTCAGTCCCATTAGAAGATAAACATGTGACTGAAGTGGGTTGGGGGGCAATAAGTATATCCTGTTCAGGTGGGAGTACAAAACAGTGAGAAGGATAGGTAGCCTTGGTGAAGTTAAAGTCTATTAGCACGGCTGACAGTCAACTAGGCCCAACATGTAAACAGAGCCAACAATCTCGGGCTAGAGCGGGGTTTGTGGCATTTAGGAGGCCATGTACCACGGTTAATAAGGTTTGGGTCTCAGACTCTTTAGAATGGGATTCTTTAAAGTCGGGGAGGCTAATTGGGTGATAAACAGGTGGGGCCATTTTGTCTGCAATTTTCTTAACCAGGGTTTTAATATGTTGTTGCTGGGCTAAGTCCTGAACCCCTCCTCTGTCTGACATACCCGGAGGTGGGAGTAGGTACCAGCAGATTTCTTGTCCCAAAGTGCCGGGACACTGGTAACCGCTATTATCTCTTAGAGCTCTACCAGTCCAATAGGTTTTTCCTCCCATTACACATTGTTTTGGGTCTTTATAACATCTGACCTGTACAAAAGAGTGAACTGTGATCTTTGCAATGGCTCCCTCAAGGGAAGTGCATTTACATGTCTCAGGCCTGTCTTAGGGGAGGAGGAACTGGTCGTTTCCAGCAAACCACATGACCTTGGAGCCAGGGCATCCCTCCGTGCTTCCCTGTATTAGGAAGTCAGCCCAGGATGTGACATATCCCTGTCTTAGGGGAGGAGGAGCTGGTCGTTTCCAGCAAACCACATGACCTATGGAGCCAGGGGGCATCCCTCTGTTCTTCCCTTTATTAGGGAGCCAGCCCAGAATGTGACATATCCCTGGGTGCAGGCAGTTTTGCTGAAGTAACAATGAGAGGGAATAAATTTGAAATACCCAGGTTTTCCCTGAAGCTTATGACAGTTTTTGTAGATGTCCCATCCACCTGCGGGGCTCATCAGGAGTAGTCCCATTGCAATAGTTAGGAGCGTCCTAGCTTCACCCGCAGAGGGCGCTCTGGATCCCAGCAGGCCTTCCATGTTTTTCTCTGTTCTCCTTCTGCGATGAATGGTTTTACCTGAGTCCAGTATCCAGCTGTCCTTTCCGGGTACCTTTACTGCTGAGGGGGAGCTGAGTATGACTTGAAAGGGGCCTGTCCCAGTGGGGTTTGAGAGGGCTGACCAGAACCACTTTATCCAAACCAGTTGTCCGGGTATGTACCGGGGCTCTTCCTTTGCATCGAGAGTGACTTGGCTGTATTGTATTGCAGCCACCGCTCGGTGGGATGTCTCTAGAGTGGCCTGTAAAGTTTGGAGGGATGAAGAAAGTTATGATTTGAAAGTTTTGTAAGCTCATAGTTAGTAAGCCGGGGTCACAAAGTGGGGGGACGACCATACAAAATTTCAAATGGAGAGAACCCCTGTATGTACGGGGTGTACCTAACCCTCAGGAGAGCCATGGGAAGGAGGGTCACCCAGTCACCACCAAGCTCTGCTATATACTTAGTGAGAATTTCCTTTAAAGTTCTGTTCATCCTTTCTACCTGTCCTGAGCTCTGAGGCCTGTAAGCACAGTGTAGCTTCCGGGCTATTCCCAGACATCTAGACACATCTTTTGTGATTTTAGCTGTGAAGGCTGGGCCATTATCGGACTCTACTGCTGTTGGGAGGCCGAATCTGGGGATAATGTCCTCCAAGAGCTTTTTTGCTACTATATAAGCTGTCTCTCCCTTTGTTGGGAACGCTTTAACCCAACCAGAGAAAGTGTCTACTAGGACCAGGAGATAACGGAACCCGTGTTTTCCAGGCTTTGCCTCTGTGAAATCTATTACCCAAAAGTCACCAGGGGAGGTACCTCGAACAGTTTCTCCTTTCCATCCTTGCTGTTTTCCAGAGTTTACCTGTTGGCAGGTTGGACAGCTGCTCACAGCTCACTGGGCAAGTTTGGCCAAGGATGGGATGTGATACACCTTGTTGATCAGTTGATATAGCTTGGTTTCTCCTAGATGAGTATTTAGGTGGGTTGCATGGACTATCTCTCTTCCCAGAGCAGCAGGAATTGCAATCTTTCCTTCTTGTTGCACCCTCCATCCAGAGGGGAGAATCGTATGTTCACCTAGCTTGGCTATCTCCTCATTGTTATAGTGGGGGCTCTCCGGGAGCTCCAGAAGGGGGGTTATCACTCCCATGGTTGTGGGTTTTCCTGTAGGCACAGTTCCATCCTTTGCTGCCCTCTTAGCTGCTTGGTCTGCAGCCCAATTTCCTCTAGCCTCAGGGGAGTCATTGTTCCTGTGCCCTGGGCAGTGGATGATGGCCACCTTCTTTGGCATCCATAGGGCTTCAAGGAATGCTAGGATTTCAGGAACATTTTTTTATCTGCTTTCCTGCTGAGGTCAGTAGGCCTCTTTCTTTGTATATGGCACTGTGTACATGGGCAGTGGCAAAGGCATACCTGCTATCTGTATAGATGTTCACAGTCTTTCCTTTGGCCAGTCTTAGTGCCTGCATTAGAGCAATGATCTCAGCTTTCTGGGCAGAAGTCCCTGGGTCCAAAGTCTGTGTCCATCGCTCCTCTGAATGGCTGACCACTACTGCTCCATCATATTGGATCCCATCTTCCACGAAGCTGCTCCCATCTGTGAAGAATGTTTCTTCTGCATCGTGGATGGGAACATCGGTGTGATCAGGCCGACTCCCCTGTAAAGTCTCTAAGACATCTCGGCACTCATGAATCAAATCCATCCTCTCATCGCTCTCTGGCAACAAGGTGGCTGGATTGACAGATCCGGTTTGGATGAACTTTAGCCTTGGCTGGTCCAACAGCTGAACTTGGAGCTGGATCACTCAAGTGTTGGATAGCCATTTGTCAGGGGGTGCCCGCAGCAGAGTCTCTACGGAGTGAGGAGCATGTATGACAAGATCCTGTCCCAGGGTGAGTTTATCTGCCTCCTTAACAAGGGAGAAGGTGGCTGCAATAGCTCGCAGGCAGGCTGGCCACCCAGATGCTACAGGGTCCAGTCTTTTTGAAAGGTAGGCTACTGGGCATTTCCAGGGGCCCAGCGTCTGGGTAAGTACGCCTTTTGCCACTCCATTTTTTTCTGCCACATACAGCTAGAACAGTTTTTGGAGGTCAGGGAAAGCCAGTGCTGGGGCTGATACCAAGGCATGTTTTAAGGTGTCAAAAGCCTGCTGCACCTGTTCCCCCCCATATCAGAGGAGTGTCTCCTCCAGCCGTGGCTGAGTACAGGGGCCGTGCAATTTCTGCAAATCCCAGAATCCATAGTCTACAGTAACCGGCTGCTCTGAGAAATTCCCTGACCTGCCTTTTGTTTATATGTCGAGGGATCTGGAGTATGGCCTCTATTCGCCCTCTTAAGAGAGTTCGCAGGCCCTGAGAAAGTTTGTCGCCCAGATATATGACTTGTTGAGAGCATAGTTGGGCCTGTTTGGTGGAAACTTGGTACGCCAGCTTTTCTAGCTCCTTTAAAAGATCCAGAGTCCCCTGTGTACATTCTTCCCAGATCTTAGCAGCCAGTAAGAGATCATCCACATATTGGAGCAGTGTAAGGTTGGTGTGGGTGACCTTGAAATTGCTTAAGTCCTAGCTTAGGGCTTTGTCAAATAGGGTGTGGGGATTTTTGAACCCCTGGGGTAGCCTTGTCCATGTTAACTGACCTGTAGTTCTGTCCTCTGGGTCTGTCCATTCGAAAGCAAAAATGGATTGACTCACCAGGGCAATGGGTAGGCTGAAGTAAACATCCTTGATGTCCAATACTGAGTAGAAAGTTTTGTCTGGTGGGAGACAACTAAGCAAGGTGTAAGGATTGGGGACAGTCGGGTGGATCATCTCCACCCGTTTGTTTACCTCTCCTAGGTCTGTACAGGTCGATAGTCCCCAGTTCCAGCTTTTCTAACAGGTAGTAGTGGGGTGTTCCATGGGGACTGACAGGAAACAAGAATTCCTCCATCCCTGAGTCACCAGAGGTGGCTGGCAATTCCTTGGCGAGCCTGTAGACTGAAGGGGTACTGTTTGACATGTACAGGTACTGCAGAGCTAAGAAGCTGGATAATTATAGGTGGGCGGTGTTTTGCCAAGCCTGGGAGATTCGTTTCTGCCCATACTCCTGGCACCACAATTTTGCATTTTTCTAAGAACTCCAGGGAGGGGGCACTGAAGGTACAGGTAAACTCTGGCATTAGAAGGTATTCTTCTCCTATGGGGTGTGTGATCATGAGCTTAATTGGAGATTCTCTGGGTAAAGCAAGTTGGGCCTCCCTCCTCTTGGAACGTAATGGTAGCCTGTAGCTTTTGGAGTAGGTCTCTTCCTAGTAGGGGGTAGGGGCAGTTGGGCATGACCAGAAATGAGTGTGTTATAGTCCCTTTTCCCAAGTCTGAGATCTTAGAGGTCGACCAGGGATAAGAGTCATTTTTTTTTCCTGTTGTTCCCTGGACCTGGAGTTTCTCTTTGGACAGGGGACCTTTAGGGGCCTGAAGGACAGAGAAGGCGGCTCCCATGTCCACCAGAAACTTAATGGGTTCCCCCCTACTTTTAAGGTTACCATAGGCTAATGGGGGGGCTTTGAGCCTTGGCCCCATAATTCTTTCAGGTGCAGGATGGGGGTTTCTTATTTCTTCTTTGGGCATTCATTTTTCCATTGTCCTATTTCCCTGCAGTAAGCACACTGATTTTTGGCCAAAGGAGATTTTTCACCATGATTTTTTTGCTTCCTGGGGTGGGCGCCTAGGTTGTTGGCTGTGACTATTGCAATGACAGTTTGCTTTATTCTTTTCTCCCATTTTTGATCCTCTTCCATGCTGTCACTATTGTGGAATATCTTCTGAGCTATCTCCACTAACTCAGATATAACCTTTCCTTCAAATCCTTCTAATCTTTGTAATTTTTTCTGTTTTTGTAATTTTGTAATTTTTTGTCCGTTTTTCTGAGCCTCAGGGTCTAAGGGGGTATAGGTCTGATAAGCTTCCACCAGTCTTTCTAGGAAAGCTGATGGGGATTCCCCTGCCTCCTGTATGATCTCATTTACCTTGGCCATGTTGGTCGGCTTCTAGCTGCCACTCATACCCCACTAAGCAGAGCTTCAGAGTACCTGGCTATCACCTCCTTACATGAATCAGAATTATAATCCCAATCGGGATGACTTTGGGGTACCATCCTCTCCAAGTGAATGGGGTCCGTGGTGGGAGTCCTGTCCTGTCCCAGCACAGTGCGACATACCCCTTGCCAGATTCATTCACATTCCTCTGATGTGAAAAGGACCTGTAAGACTTGTTGACAATCATCCCACATGGGTTGATGAGTAAAAAAAAAAAGGTCTTAGGAGGTGAACAAGTGCCTGCAGTTTTTCAGAGAGAGTAGGGTTTTGTAGTTTCCAGTTATAAAGATCAGTGGTAGAAAATGGGATGTATATAAGACATCCTTGGGTCTGGTCACCACCTATATTGGGCATTAAATGGAGGGTGAGAAGGGAAGGTGGTGCAATGGTAGCAGGGGCTGTAGGCAGGGTGAGGGTATGGGAAGGTTGGCCATATGAGGAGCCAGTACACGTGTGAGAAGGACTAAGCCAAGGAGGGCCAGGATGGGGAGCTTTCAGACCAGAAGTAGGAGTGGGGGAGGTAGTGGTAGTCGGGGGATAAGGAGGTGGGACATTAGGGAGGGGTCAATTGAGTCTGGGTGTCCATCTTGGAGAACAGCTGGCCCATGTTGGTTCTTCTTAGGGGTTTCCTTTTCCTTTGCCTGTTGGGGTTGGGTTAACAGGATCGAAGGGCAAGTTAACTTTTTAATCCAAGAGGGTGAGTCTACAACCAGGTCTATCCAAGCAGTAATGTAAGGAATCTGGTCAGAGTGGCCAAGGTTAGAGAGAATTACCCATCGTATGAGATAAAGATCTGATAAGCAGAAAGAACCTGCTGCCAGCCAGCCCGTCCCAAAGGAGGGGCCATTCAAGCTCACATAAAGTCCACAATTGCCCTCTAGTTACTGAATACCCATTTTTGCAGGCCCTGCTCTTCTTTTATTTATTTATTTTTTTTGTGGTACCGGAGATTGAACCCAGGGGCTTTCTATCTCCGAGCTACACCCCCGGCCCTATTTTTTATACTTTATTTTGAAACCGGGTCTCACGAAGTTGCGGAGGGCCTCACTAAGTAGAGAGAGAGAGAGAGACAGAGACAGAGAGAGCTGAAGCTGGCCACGAACCCGTATCCTCCCGTCTCCACCTCCCAAAGTACTGGGATTACAAGCGTGCGCCACCACGCCCAGCAGGCCCTGCTCTTAAACTCAGAGAAATGAGTCATCAGGGCTTCTAGAGGGGTGTTGAGAGAAGAGGAAGAAATCCTTGGCCCATTTTGGGATATTTACAATTTATTTAAGTCCAGGACTCTTTTAGGAGGAATTGCCCGACAGCTACTTGTGTAAGCAAGCCAAGTCTGTGCACAGTCCAGATAGACAAAGTTTTTACTCCTCACAGGGATTTACCAGCTAAACCTTGAGCAAGGTACTGGATTGCGGAGGGTTGGTATAAACCCATGACCTGGTGCCTCTCACGATGGCAAGGATCTAGGACTGGCCCTATGCTCCTTGCTTCCCCAGCCTTTGGGGTTACAAGCGGGCGGACCACTGCTCAAGCAGGCTGGGAGAGTGACCTCCTGAAGTCTGTACATGCTTACTCAAGGTTAGGGGGGCTCTAATGTTTTGGGTCGGATGTGTACTGCTTTTGGAGGTAGCTTCCCCGAGTTTTACCTCAAGGCCGGTTTCCTCCACTGTGACTCAAACAAACCACCCTCTGTGCTCAGAAAGAGGGGTTGGCTCAAGGCGCTGGGGTGACCAGTCCCTTATGTGCGCCCGTTTGGAAGAACCGTCCAGTTTGTTTTCCCCATCTCTCCCTGGGGTGGGGGAATGTTTGTCCAAAGGAGTTTAGTTACAACTTTGTAAGACCTGGCAGTCCGCCCCCACAGCTCCCATCCACCAGCAGGGGATCCATATGGAGGCGTAGGGAATGCCTAGGAAAACAAGGCAGATCAAGATGTAATAAAACAAGAGTAAAACCCTTTCGAACCTTGTCCAATTTGGGGGGGGGCTACTGCCCCTAAGCCTATCAAAAATACAACAATCACAACAAGAACAAGATCTAGAAGCCAAACATTTGTACACCAGCTGACGGACAAAGCAGAGGCGCCCATAAAGAGTAAACCTAAGAGTAACAAATTGGAAATAACAATTTGTATGAAGCAGAGACAAGCAGGCAGAACCAACGTTCCCTAATGAACAAACAGACAGACAAAAACATAGACATAAACAAGACAACTCCCAGGAATAAAAGAACCAAGAGGCTGGGGGACATCTCCTACCTGTTGCATCCAACCAACCCCAACCTCCTCCAGAGTCAACTCACCAGAACCAGAAGCCTCCACCAAGCGTTGTCCGGTGAAGCGGGGACAGGCAGTCACCAGCCTGTTCTCCGGAGCCCTTCTGGTCCTCCCGTCCCCGAGGCACAGTCCAAGGCCCGAGTGGGGTCTCTCTAAAGATCTCGCTGGGGCCTCCAAAGATGTTGAACAATGCACAAGAAACAGAAATTTCAAGACCACCGTCTCAGTTAAGGCAAGGCTTTAATACTGCAGGGCCACTGTCCTCCAACACAGGCTAGGATGGTAGCCCCTTGTGTAGCTTGTCCTTGGGCAGAGGAAAGGGCAGGGGCTGGTTTCTTGGGTGTTGTCTTAGGGGTGATAAGGGCAGGAACTGGTTTTTGTCCTTGGGGAACTGGTCTTGTTCTTGGGGCAGTAAGGACAGGGAGTTTAATTTTAGGGTAGAAAACGAGGCTAAAACAATACTTTTAGGGCATGTTATCACAATGCACGCACATACATACAACAGTGAGAAAGTGCTGAGAGACAAAAAGTACACAGAACCTCTTGAGAATCTGGCAATTGGAAGAAGGAAATACTGTCTTTGGAGAAATTCCCATAATATTGCTTTTCTTTTTTCTTTTCTGAAACCAGGACCTACTTTATGCCAGCATTAAACTTTGGATAGAAATTCACAATCTTTTTGGTTGAAAACTCAGAAGACATAGTCTATAGCAGCTAGAAAGTAAAAAGAAAATACTGGAAAGCAAACAGAGACCAAGGGAAGCCTCAAATTGTTTGTATGAACTCTGCCCACACAGCTGGCTGGCTTTGAAGTACTTTAGTGTAGGGTGCTTAAATCAGCTGCTGCCCACCATATGGGAGACAGTATTTGGAGTGTGACTTCAGACAAGTTAACTGCCTTCTCAAACAAAAATTTCTAGATTTTCCAGAGAAACAAAGCAGACTCCTAAATATCATGATATAAACAAGATTACAGAACTTACACAACTGATTTTAAGACTTAAAGTGATGTAGCAATCAAGTTAGCCTGGATGATGAGATAAAATAGAAAAGATAGAAATATTAGGCAGAAAGGAGACATTGGGAAAATAGAGATTTAAAATTTTGAAAGTTCATAATCTAACTCCACCCTATACGGTGTGTTCAGTCAGGCAGAAGCCTTAATGAGTCCACACCCTTAATCACAATGGCTCCTCTCCACACCTGAGATGCTTAATGTATGTAGGGTGGGTGAGGGGGACAAAGGTCAGACCCTACTGCCTATCTGTTGCCAGGGAAACAGAACTAAGAGGAAGTCCTGCCCTCTACTGTGCGATCCTACCTACCCCCTCCTATAAAAGAACTGCAAAAGCACATAGACTCTTGCTTGCTTAGATGGATGGACAGACGTTTGCAGGGAGACTCGCTCTCCCTTTCTTGAGATGACCCCAACCTGTATCCCCACCTTTCTTAAGTTAATTAAACCTTTGCCTTTTTCTGATGGCACGTGTTGAAATTCTTATTCATCATAGAGACCAAGGACCCCTCAGAATTAGTATGTCTCCCCATGACATTGCAATGATATAAAGAAGGACAAAGAGATAAATAAAATAGAATGGATGTCTCAGAAATAGATCTGCATTTACGAGGTCACTTGATTTTTTTTTTTAAAAAGAAATGTCTAAATAAATCCAATAGTGAAAGTGAAGTTCTGGAGGCAGGGTGGTGGGGAGGGTGAGGTTAGGGAAGATCCTGAATAACTGAACATCCTTGGGGTAATAAAGAACCTTGATTCCTGCCTCACATTATGCATAGAAAGTAATTTGAGATTCATATAAACCTCAACATAAGCCCCAACTAATCCCAGACTTCCTTAATTTTTCACCATCTGATACCTAAATAATTTACTTCCATATTGAATTATATACATAGATAGATTTGTTTGTAGTGCTGGAGATCAAATACAGGGCTTCACAGATGTTTAGCAAGTACTCTACCACTGAGCTACATACCCAGTCTGAATTATTTATTTTTAAATCTTCTAATTATCTGTTTCTTTCATCTAGAATATAAACTACAGGAGGATGAGGCTTTATCTACTTTTATTCTTCTCCATACACATGCTACATATAATATGTTCAATAATATTTCTTGAATGAATAGATACCTTAGGAAATTTGCCTCAGTAACTGGAGGTAACAGGGGCTGTAATATGGTACAAAGTTCCTTATCAAATTAACTAAAGAACTATGAACCTTTGGGTTTCATCATAACAATTAAATCTTCACATATTAATAGTAATGCCACTGCTATTTAATGTTTCCTGAATGTGAATGATCATGTGGTACAGTACTGATATTACACATAATCATACTTTATAATACTATATAAGAATTTAGAATTCCTAAATTAGTAACTAAATAACTTGCCTACAATCAAACAAGCAAATGCTTAAACATGGACTTAGTCCATGGTATTTTTTAAACAAATTCCACTTTTGTTTTCACTAAGTGAACCTCAACATATATGATATACTTAATATGCATGCGACACTTTAAATAATATAAAAATCACAAGACATTTTATTCTCAATTCAAATGTACCTTTAAGACAACATAAAAGTCATGCAGTGAGCTGAAGTTAATTATGCTTGAAAAAAATTCTTTCCCTATCAATGTAAGATTAATTTACTGATAATGCTGAATCTGAGAAACTTAAGTACATTAGTTTCTCAATAGTTCATGTATTCTTGACAGCAGAGTTACTTTTTTCAATAACAGAATAATATTAAACATATTACCTCCTCTACTTAGTGAGACCCTGTTACAAAATAAAATATGGCTGGTGTTGTAACTTATAGGCAGAATCCCCCTGGGTTTAATCCCCAGTGCCGCCCCCCCCACACTAATTAAAACAGCAAATACTTCATTTCATGAAAGTTATAATCTGAAAATTCTATAATAAACATGGCTTGGTTTACTAAATTTAGTTAAAAACTTTGATTCAGTGTTTAATCTGTTTATAATTATCATATTAAGTTAGAACATATTAAATTCTGAGAAAAAAGACAATGAGTCCATCTGTAAAGAGATGGCTATGTCAGCAATAAAACAAACAAAAAAACATCATAGAAAGAAAAATGGTCAGCTCAGACTCCCAGAGTCTCCAGAACTAAATAATTGATTTATCAGCTGTCATGTTTTCCAGGAGAATAGCAGAAAGCAAGATGAAGGGGCAGATGCTGCACGAGTATGAGTTAGAAAAGAAAGATATAAGGGACTGTCCATTTGTAGCTCAGAGTTCATAGATGTACAGGAGTAAACATGAAGTTTTAAAGATGTTTAAAATTTCTTTTGTCTTCTAATCTGGAGTAAAACTCGAAACTATAGTCCTGCCTAAGGCACAGTTTCTCAACCTTGGCTCTCCTAATACTTGGGCTGCGTCAGTTTGTTGTGGGGGCATCCTGTACACTATAGGATGTTCCTCAGCAACCCTGGCTTCTACCCATTAGGTGCCAGTGCCTCTCTTCCCCTAGGTGTGATAACTAAAACTTTTTCCAGACACTGCTGAATGTCCCCTATGAGAAAATGATCCCCTAAAGAGAAAAACTCATTTGATATGTTGGTTTGTGATTTTATTTTTATTTTATTTTATTTGTGGTACTTGAGATTAAATACAGGGGCATTCTACCTCTGGAATACATCCCCAGTCATTTCTTTTTTATTTTAGTTTTTGTTTTGAAACAGGGTCTCACTAGGTTGCTGAGAATCTCACTAAATTGCTGAGACTGGTCTCAATCTTGCAATCCTCCTGTTTTAGCCTCCCAAGTACTGGGATTATAGGCATGAGCCTCTGTGCCTGGCCTGGTTTGTTTATAAAACTCAGGTTGTTTGTAACTACATCTTATACTCTAGTTTATTTAAGTAAAACTTGAATTTATCTTGCCCAATTGCTTCTCAGAAAAGTTGAGCATGCTTTGCCTACTGAAACTAAGTTTGCTGCATATTTGTGACAGTTTGTCATATTTATATCATAGAATTTCATACTTATCAGATAATAAAACTAATTTATTAAAACTTTAATCAGGATTGTTGTCTCTAGAGTTATGTTAACAATTCTATCAGCTAACAAAATGAATTATTCTCTTAATCACCATTACTTTATTGAAATTAGGTACAAAATATGCTTTTCCTAAAACTGTTTTAATACACTAATTCTATACCTAAAATAAAGATGAAACATGCAACTTAATATAAAATAAAATTATTTAGTCTCATTTAAATAAATTTTGCTATGTAGTACTAAAATTAAAGGCTATAGGCCTAGAGACTTGGTGGTGCATTACAGAGGGAATGTCTACTGCAATTTACTCATTAATGTAGCTATTCAACAAACACTTAAGGAATACCTTCTCCATGTCATGCATCATTTCTCAGGGAACAAAGAAGGACCTGCTAGCCAAAACCACTCACAGAGTGTATGACCTAATCAAGGGAGCAACTAATAAGTAAGTAAACAAATGTAGAAAAAATATAATGTTACATCAATAAGTTACCTGTAGAAAATAAAGCAGGGGCCGGGCGTGGTGGTGCATGTCTGTGATCCCAGTACTTGGAAGGCTGAGAAAGGAAGATGGCAAGTTTGAGGACAGCCTCAGCAATGGAGTGAAACTCTCAGAAACCTAGAGTGACCCTGTTTAAAATAAAAAATAAAATAAGGCTGAGGGTATAGCTTGGAGGTACAACACTCCTGGGTTCAATCCCCAATATCACACACACACACACACACAAACAAGAAAAGAAAGGAAAGCAAAGGGGGAAAAAGAAAGAAAGCAGGGTAAGGAAAAACAATTTTACATGGAGCGTCCAAAAAAAATTCTGTCCCTAGGTAAAATTTGAGCAGAGCTTTGAGTAAAGTAAGGGAATGGGCTTCATGGAAAATTGGGAGAAGCGTTTCAGGCAAAAAGAAATAAAACACAAATATGAAGTTGAATCAGCTTGGCCTATCAAAAGATCAGTAAAGAAACATGTGGCCAAATGAAGTAAGTAAACCAGAAATGCATGGGATTGGAGGTTAGAGGGGTGACATGAGGTCATGCAGAGCCTTTTAGGTGAGATTAAATTGGGCTTTTACTGCTAGGTAATAAGAAGACACTGGTGGATCTGAGAGGAGTGATATAATCTGATTTACATTTATGAATGATCAGTCTACTGTGTGGAAAATCTTCTGTAGGTAGGAAAGAGTAGAAACAGCAAGACTCATTACAAAGGCATTGCCTGTCTGGGAAAGATGATGTAGTTGGAAAAAGACAGAAGCACTGGAGGTGACTGCGCATGTTAAGAGAAAATTTTAAAGATGGAACCAACAGGACTTGTTGAATTAAATATACAGTATGATGGAAAGTCTTTAAAAACTGCTTATAGGATGTAGGCTTAAATGACAATGTGAAAATTAGTGTCATTTTTCAAGATGGGAGAGATGAGAGGAACAGATGTGGGGTAGGAGTATAAGAGAGATCCCAAATTTC
The DNA here is from genome assembly GCA_004027185.1 of Glis glis. Classification (NCBI taxonomy): domain Eukaryota; kingdom Metazoa; phylum Chordata; class Mammalia; order Rodentia; family Gliridae; genus Glis; species Glis glis. The sequence continues at coordinate 56,945 of PVJS01007101.1, forward strand.
TTTTCAGACATGTTATGTTTGTGTTTAATGTTATATTTAATGTTTAAATATTAAAGAAGTGCCATTTAATCTGAAGAGTTGATCAGATTGTTTTTGCTTTTACTGTTACCTTTGAAGTAGTGATTTTAGATTTTTTTCCTTGTGATAGTAAGGTGTTATAACAGCTTTCTTACTCATCCATGATTTATTTATTTTCTTATCTTCTGGCTGAGCTATAAAAACATAGGAGTATTTCTTATAGGTTTATCCCAGTGATTGTTTTCTTTAAATAAAGCTTTATCTTTCTTTTTTTTAACGTGCTTTTATTGGTGCGTTGGAGTCTTACATCGCAATGAATATCTATTTGATGTTAACATACATGCACACAGCTCTTAGTGTCCCCCCTACTTCCCCCCACCCATATGAAGTACCAAAAATGATGTTGGTATATTTTCACATGTACATATTGTTTATGATAGTAATTCCATTAATTCACTTCTTTCTTGCCCTCCCCCT
>PVJS01007102.1:0-57340 GCA_004027185.1 Glis glis
AGGTTTTAAAGACATCAGTATATATTAATAGGTTGAGGGAGAGAAGCAGCAATGTATTTTAGATACAGATGATATAAATGTAGATATGGACATGAATATGGTATAGGTTAATGTAAAATATGATTATTGATGATGTTTAGCATAAATAGCAATAAATCAGTCTAAAAGACTATAGAAACATGGAATCTAGGTCTATTTTATTGACAATATTCCCTGTGTAGAAATTTTTATTTAATTTTGAAGTTAAGTATTGTCAAGGTAAATGAATTATTAAAGATAATTCCTGAAAATATTGCAAAATCTCAAATAACAAAATATTATTGAAACATGCATTTGCTGTTGTTCTTTAAAATTGTATAAAAGATTAACCTTTGCCTCCTAAGTTAATTTTCTCTACTTTGCCTTTTAATTACATAGAATTTCATTATGCATATTTGTTTGTTTGTCTGCCTGACTCCCAGTCATAGAAACTTTGTAATATTTACTTGTTTTTAGTCCTACATTATACTTGGTGTAACTCTAATCTCAAGTCTTATATTCAAGATATATTTGACAAATTTGATCAAAATGATTTTAATTAAATCTCAGTCTCATTTCTTGAAAAATTGAAGAAAATATTTGCAATAAACTTATAAAATGCTACGCATAAAATGTATCAGTTATATAAAATACAAATTTACAGAAGTAATGAAGATGATTGTAAATTTAGAATTAATTTTAAGCCTTCACTTTGGATAAGCCTCCAAGTTTATATCTGCAAACATGCTGAGAGATTAAATAATACCAGACACCTGACTAAAAAAAAATAAACAGAAAAACTTGGCCTTCGATTGCTTGCATATTACCATGGATCTTAGATCCTTTCTTAGTCGGGCTTTAATCTGGGCAAACCACATAAGTACAAGATATGAGGAACCCAAAACTGTGAGCGACAGGAATGTCATCGAGGGTGAAAGAACTGAATCAGACGTTGTTAATGTGTTTACTATTCTGGATTTAAAAGTAAATGCACAATTCTTTGGTGTGTCATCCATCAAAACCTAGCAGTGAAATGTAAAAAAATTAAAAACGTGTTTGTTACCAAAAATCAACAGGCATAAACAGCATCTATCAAAAGTACACAGTGATGAAGAATGAATCAGAGTTCAGAAATATGTGTGTGTGTATGTGTGCGCGCACACACACACACACACACACATATATATATATACACATATATATATATATATATATAGTGTGCAGAATGTTTTTTTGGTACTGGGATTGAACCCGGGGCATTCTACCTCAGAGTTATACCCATAGACCTTTATTTTTTAAATTTCTTTGAAACAGGGTCTTGCTAGGTTGATGAGAGTCTCCCTAAACTGCTGAGTCTGGTCTTGAACCTGTGATCTCCTGTCTCAGCCTCCCAGGTACTGAGATTACAAGTAGGCACCACCATGCCTGGATTATGTGAAGATTTTTAATATGTTATTTGAATATTAGAGAGACTGTTCATTTTGCTTAGTGTTTATTTTTCATGTATTCAGTAGCTACAAATATAGACAAATAAGCAAGCATAAGAAATTTCATAATTTTAATATATTTTGGAAAGTAAGTTGTTTATAAAATGTATCTGTTTAAAAAGTCAAAATAAATGTGACTAAATAGATATCTGTTAGTAATTTAGGAAATTATAGAGAGATAAAACAATTGCTTCTGCTTTATTTTTTTTTCAAAAATTGATCTTGCTTTTGTTAGACTTAAATTTGTAGTTTAGTGTTGCTTTTATTTTGAGAACTATGATGATAATATTGGCCCAACCTCTGGCTCGAGAGAATTGACTTCTTTTCATGAACAGAGGCAATGATAGAGCAAAGTTAGCCCGTGGTAATTAAAAACTAGTGAGTTTACAAAGACAGGAAGGAAAGGACTCGACATGGAAAGACAAAGGACTTGACATGGTGAAACAGACCACCATTTGTCACCATCTTCATTTCTTCTGTTTTCAATGTACTTTTATTGACGCATTGTAAAGTTCAGGAAATAAAACTGAGAACTATCTTCATTTCTATTTTCCTTTTAGGTTTTGTCTCTCACACCTCTAAGGTAAGTTTAGAGGCACATTAAAAAAGGAAACCATAATGAAACCAAAAGCATGCAAGCAAACAAAAAAGACACAACAAATAACCCCAATGATATTTTTGTGTGATTAAGAGAGATTCAGCACTCCCTTATAAGTTTATAGATTGCCACAAAAATGCAATGCTAGAATCAATACACAGAAAACACAAGTTACATGTTGAAACCAGACTACCAGGGTGATGCATGCATATCTATGTTTATACCTGCACAATTCATAATTGCCACACTATGGAACCAGCCAAGATGTCCATCAACAGATGAATGGATTACAAAATTATGGAATATATACACAAGGTAATTCTACTCAGCCATAAAGAAGAATAACATTGCGTCATTTGCAGGGAAATGGATGGAACTGAAGAAAATTATGCTAAGTAAGATTAGTCAGTCACAAAAAAGTGAAAGGTAGGATGTTCTCCCTCATATGCGGAGGCTAGAGAGAAATTTGGACACAGGAGGAACTCCAGGCAAAGGAAGAGAAATTTTAGTGTAGTGAAGGAGGGGACCTAACTGAGGGAGGCACGGAGGGGAGGAAGACTTGAAGAGGGAAACACCTCAATGGACATGATGCACATACACAAACTTATCAAAGCCAATCACTGTGCTGAGCACGGGAAGGTGGGGAGGGAGAAGGAGTGGGAGGGAACTGTGGGAGGCTCAAAAAATACTGTGTGCATCTGTGCCTCTATCACCCTGAACTTCATCAAGATGTATGATTACAATGCACCAATAAAAATGTTATTTTTTAATTTTGTGACTTGCATTTATTTGAATACTAGTGTAAGATTGGTGCAAAGTCAGTCAGCTCATAGATGACTGGTAAATGTGGGAAGGACATCAGACCAGCAAGGAAACATTGGCTTTCAAGTGCTTTTTCCCTATAGGATAGGCCAGCATAAGACTGATAGAATTATTATATTCAACAGTAGATAATGTACACAGGCAACAGGGACACTTTCAGTCTGACTTTATGAAAAACAATATCTGAAACTGAACATGTTCCCCTAAATGTTTCCCAAGCCTTGCTAGATGAGTGTGTATGGCCTTCAGTGCTGATTTTTGCCTTGTCTAAGGGTTCCAAGAAATGTTTTGCCTGATTTTCCAGTTTCTAGCTTTGTTTAGCATTAACATCCTCTGAAGCTCTCTCTGCTTTCTTGGAAGAGTTCAAATTACTTCCCCAATAATTACTGCTGTTATTCTCCTGGTTAGTGTTTAGGTTCGAAATTTCCATTGGTTTTTAAAGGTTCCAGTTGCCCAATCCAATGCTATTTTGCCCATAAACTTTGGAGGCAGAATAAAGCTGGCTAGGTCTAACAGCACATAGCCATGCTCCAATCAATGACTTGGATCCCTTTTGATCCACATGTGAAGATTTGCAACTTGAAATTGCACAGAGTGGAGCTTACGGCAAAACCCTGTGGGTCTCACTACTCATCAGCAATATTTGAGACGTGGACTAGAAATATTCACAGCACAGTGCTGTGGTACATGCTGTTTGTGCCACAATTATTGGACTGCTATTTGGTCTTAATTGAGGCTGCTTCGATGACTGAAAGGCATAAAATAATCTTGGATCTTGATGTACCCTGCTGTCTTGGGTAATGTTAGAGAAGTCCTTAATAAGGAAAGCAGAGCCCAACAGTGCTCCGTAATAAGAGGCAAATGGTTTACAGAGGAATATGCCACCGCAGGATAAGGGTGAGGTTTTCATTCTGGCCCTGAGCAGACAGCCCACTTTAGAAACACCTGTGCTGCAGCAAGATCCTATTATCAATTGGGGTTTTGGTTCACAATTTTGCACTTTGTAAGTTGTTGGGGTCTTTTTTAGAAATTTATTTTACAGCAGAACTACCAGTATTTTTAATGTGAGATTTTTAAAAATGCCTTTGAAATAAATACAGACTTGATGTGTCTACCTATTTTTCATTGAGTTCTTGCACTTCACAAACATGCTTTCTCAAAAGAGATTCTCTCTGGTTAATCCTCAAATTCTATCTTCAAGTTAATCCTCAAATTCTATCTTTATATTTATCCTTAAATATAATTCTATCATTATATTTCTTTTTATTCATTAACAATGATAAGATACCAGGGGGGGGAGAAATTAAGTTTGATTTCTCACAATGGAGTTTGTAATAATATCTGCAGCAATTGATATTCAATTGAAAAATATTTTGTTTCATCTGCAGTACCCCAAGAGATTTGACAATAATTTTATCCTAAAACCTAGAAATACAGGTATTAGCTAAAACTTGTTTGCCCATTGTACTCAAACTTCAACCAGTATGCCACAACTTCCCTCCTATGAAACCAGGCAGGTCCTTCAAACAAATGAGAGATCAAGCCATCTATTACATAATTTATTTAATAAGCACTTTGTTAGGTGATGGAAATATTAGGAGATATAAAAATAAAAAATATGAATGGCAGGCTATCAATATGAGCATGCTAATTGTTACAAATGATGTGAATTATACGTATTAAATTCAGTTTCACCAGTTGGCTTGGCTTGGTGGTACATTCCTGTAATCCCAGTACTTGGGAGCTTGAGACAGTAGGATCACAGGTTCATGGTCAGTGTCTAATACTTAGTGAAACCCTGTTTCAAAATAAAAAATAAAAATAGGGCTAGGGCTAGGGATACGTCTCAGATGTTGAATGTTCCTCCTGAGTGCAATCCCCACTATACCAAAGAAAAAAAAGTGATCTTCACCCATTTGAGTGATCTTAAATTCTGTGACACACAAAAGCTAATAACAGAATAATTTTTCCCCAAAGCTGCAACATGCACACTGAAAAATAATATTTGCTATATTATTTCCTTTTTCTTTTAAAATTTTCTTTGCACAAAAAATGTTGATGAAGCTCGAACAAATGTCCATTTTTTTCCGCTAAAGCAATAAGATAAAGTATATAGGAGTTTACTTATAGTTAAGAGGATTGTAATTAATTCAATTCTTTACAAATCTAACTGCTAAAATATGGTGGGGAAAAACAATAATGATTCCACTAGTCTTATGAGAAGGTAATAAAGAGATATATGCCAATGATAGGTCAACAAATCTTGCTGCACTGAAAAGATAGGCATATCTGAAGGAGATAAGAATTCTTCAAAAATTAGACCAACTCTTCTGGTTTTCACAAACAGAAAACCCATGTTTGTATCTAATAGCAATGAACTTTCCAGGTCACATCAATATATTTGTTTTCCTATTTGACATAGATTTTCTTAAAACCAATGATTCTATCTGTGTCAGAAATATGTGCTCTTTATTGTGATTCCTTCAGGAGAGCAAATCTCCAAATATATTATGCAGTAATTGGAAAGTTATTCATCCTAAGACTTAGATCTGAGAGTATTAGCTAACAGACATTTCTGTATGAATATTTCTGATATGGTTTGGGAAAATGTAATCCATACCATGCAAAAAATATTCATTTTAATGAATTGCCAAAATTTATTATTCATATTATACAAAATTTCTAGAACATGATTAAATTTCTAGAAAGTTTCTCTAGTCACTTCAGCCAATTAGTTGCTGAAACTTCAATCTTTTTTCATGTCGTAATACAGTAAAATCCCACTAATGTGGATTATATTATATTGTAGTTGAAACTAAAATTTATTTTTTTCTAATTTTACTTTTAAAATGTTATGAATTCTGACTCCAGAAATGTTGACTTTTAAATTAGAGAAACCACTATATTTCTTGCCTGTCACACATTTTTCTCTTACTCCTTTAATTTTTTTAAAGTAAGAATTCTGGTTAAAGATTGAAAGCAGCTAGTAACATTCTTTTAATAACAGATTTATTGAGTTCTACTCCAGATATCAGAAATTCACCTATTTAAAATGTATAATTCAAAGGGTTTTTTTTCAGTAAATTCACAAGGAATTTTAGAACATTTCTGTTTTTCTGACAAGAAATCCTGTACTCACTAGTAATGACTTCCCGTTTCTCCTCACATTTCTGTCCCAGGTTAGACAATCACTAGTCTCTATAGATCTGCCTCTTCAGAAAATTTTATATAAATGGAATCAGCCAGTCTTTTGTGGCTCATTTCTCTCACTCAGCATGAGGTTTCAAAGATTAATCCATGTTGTGTTTCTTTTTTTTCGTAGATAATATTTCACTTCTTCCAAGTGCCTCAACTTATCTGTTTATTAATTGATGGACATTTGGTTTGTTTCACCATTTGGGCTATGATGAAATATGTTGTTATTATCATTACTATACAGAGGTTATTTTAGACATATGCAATTATTTCCCTTGTGTGTATACCTCAATGAGAAATTATAGAATTATACTATAACTCAATATTTAATATTTTGAGAAACTATAAACAATTTTTCAAAGCAGCTGCGTCATTTAAATTCCTAACAGTAATGTAATAGAATCCCAGTTTTTCTACATATTTGTCAACATTGTTATCATCTGTCTTTTCTATTGCAGCCATCGCGGTGGGTGTGAATTAGTGTCTTACTGTGGTATTGATTTATACGTCCCTAATGACTAATAATGTTGAGTATTCTTTAATGGGCTTGCTGGTCAGTCGCATATCTTTTTTGAAGTAATGTTGACTCAAATCCTTTGCCAATTTTTAAAAATAGGTTGCACATTTCTCTTTATTATTGAACTGTAAGAAGTAATTTGAACCTTCCATATGCCTTTTTGGATTTCTGATTTGCAGACTTATTCGCCATTGTGTGTGCTATCTTTCACGTTCTCAGTGGTATGCTGGCATCCTTTGAAATACAAGCATTTCGGGTTAATCCATTTTTCTCTCGTTTGTACCTCTGGTGTTATAACTGAGAAAGAGTTTTCTTAACCTCAAATAACAAAGATTTACTCCTCTGTTTTGTTCGATACATTTTTTAGCTCTTATCCATTTTAAGTGAATTTTTGTATATGACTTTAGTTACTTATTTCTACTTTTTTAAATGTAGATATCCAGTTGTCTTACCACTATCTATTCAAAAGTTCCTTCTTTTTGCCAATCAACTGTTTGGCACACTTGCAAAACATTGTCTAAAAATATCTGAGTTTTTTCCAAGACTTAAATTTTAATCCACTGATCTATATGTCTATCTTTAAGTCAGTATCACTGTAATTTGCAGTTAATTTAAAAATAGAGAAATTGAGTCCTCTATTTTGTTCTTGTTTTGGATTGTTTTAATTATTCTGAGTCTCTTAATTTCTCTATCAATATTTGGATCAACTTGTATTTCTGCAAATAAACTAGTGTAGTTTTGGAAAGGGATTCTGTTGAACCTGTAGATCAATATGGGGATTATTGCTATCTCAAAAAATATTAATTCTTCCAATCATGACTATGGGCGTGCTTCCATTTATCTAAATTTTCTTTGGTATTTTTCCACAATGGCATATGGTTTTTTGTTTTTGCTCTTGTTTTCTGTGGGCATTTCAACTCTGAGATACACGCCAGGCCCTATTTTATTTTTTTTACTTTCATATAATGACTCACTGAGCTGCTGAGGACCTCATTAAGTTTCTGAAGCTGGCCTCAAACCTGTGATCCTCAGCCTCCCAAGTACTAGAATTATAGGCATGCACCACCACTCCCGGCTGACATACAGGTTTTAACAGACAAGTATTGTAATTCTTAAATTTAAACCTAAGTAATTTACTTTTTGAAGTGACTATAAGTAGAAATGTGTTCTTAATTTCATTTTCAGACTATTCATTCTATTCATTGTTATTATACAGAAATCCACTATGTGGGGATTGAGGAATTTTTACATCTGCCACATATCTTTCTATGCTTGCTTCTGAATGTAGGGGGAGCCTAGCACATTCAAACAGCTTTCCAGACCCTCAAAGTTGGCTATACTCTCTGGAAAGCAATTATTTGCTAACTGTCTCCCTGGTTCTCTCTATTAAATCTCTAGCTACCAGCTATTAACTTGTAAAAATAAAAACAAGATGGGTTAAATTAGACTCCTTCTAATTTCCCTCTACCAACAGTGTTGTTTTAGCAGGAACACCCCTAGGAATGTAATAGAGGGTTATTTTTGTTGTTTGTTTATTTTTTTGTTTGTTTTGCTCTGGAGCTTGAACTCAGGAGCTTTCTACTTCTGAGCTACACCGCCAACTCTATATTATTTTTTATTTGGAAACATGATCTCTCTAATTTGCTAAGGGTCTCCCTAAGTTACTGAGGCAGGCATTGAACCTGCACTCTTCCTGTCTCAGTCTCCCATATACTGGGATTTGGAATGGTGTTCTTTATGCACTATGGCAAGTAGTCTCTGAAGGAGCTGCAAAGGTTCTTGACCTCACATCACACCTTTCCCTGTGGGTAAGGTGTAGTGGTAATTGCTTGTAGGTTCCATCCTACTGAACTGGGTGCTGAGTGGGTAACTTGAGACCTGTAATAAAGCAACTGCAGCAGAGTTTGGGGACTGCCTTTCTCTGGGTCAAACCACAGTGCCCAAGGAATGGAAATGGGGACCGGGAGCACTCTGCCCCAAGCTTCCTGGACAGAAGTACCCTGAAAGAAATGCTCTGGGTGGAGTTTCAATATCATCCATATGGTGGAGGATGGCAGTGCAACTTGGAATGACTTGAGAGCCCCAGATTCTCAAAGTCCTTGGCATGACTGAAGGGCTGTTCTTCAATTAATGCTTCCATATTTGGTGTAAGACCTTAAGAAAATGTCCAGCAATTTAAAAAAATGTTATTTAAAAATAATGTTCTTTGGTTAAATTTTTGTTTTCCTCAGGGGAATGTCTACCTTGTTTCTCGATCTGTCATCCCAAAAGTCACACCATTTTTCTACTTTCTTATATATCTCATTTACACAGACTGACACATTTGCAAAATCTCAGGGCTTGCCTGCTTATCACACATCCATGTTCCAAACAAGAATATTTCACACTTAGAACAGTAGCACTCTTCTCATAGATGAAAATCTCCTAAAATATTTACTGTATTTATTTTTTAAATGGCACACAATAAGTATACATATTTACTCAATACAGTGTGGTACTCGAAAACAGGCATACAATGTGCAATAATCAAATCAGGGCAATCTCTATTCATTTACTATCTTTAAATGTGATAGGAAGTGTTGAGATACAAACCTGCTCATAATGAATTCATTTTTAAAGAAAAAAAGAGATGAAAAACTTGAAACTGTGTCGATGCTGTGAAGTTGTTGCTTATATGTCCTTAAAATCATAAATTATGAAATTTTTCAAATATTCAGTGTAAAATAGAAGACGACAAGATGTACCCACTGCACCAAACACATAAATATGACAGATTTTTTTAATTTGTTAACTTTTATTTAGATCACTCTTCCTTTTCAAGAAGAAAAAATAGTTTGCTTACATTTAATTAACCCTGTATAATATTTTAAAGGAAACTTTAAGGCTTGGCTTGGTGGTACACAACTGTAAATACAGTTACTTGAAAGGCTGAGGCAGGAGGATTGTAAGTTCACAGACAACCTGGGCAAATTAGCAAAATCCAATCTCAAAATTTAAAAAATAATAATAAAAGGGCTGGGAATGTAACTCATTGAAGAACCTCTAGATTCAATCCCCGGAACCAAAAAAACAAAACAAAACAAAAAGGAAACGTTAAGATTTTGTAATCAGTATCATTCTTAAAACACAAATAAAAGAAAAGAGATATTCTTAGAGGTTAACTTAAAGGATAATGCCATAATTAAGTCAATCATCATCTCTATGAAAAACTACTATAGTTATTTTGCCCCACAGTGAAACCTTATATTGTGGGTTTTGTGTGTGTCTATATTCAACATATCCAGTATATTGTATCTATATCTTATATATTGATTTGTAGAATAGACATATTCATGTAACAAGTTGTGTGCTGTCTCTATTAGGCATATAAATATTTGGACTAAGCATAGATATTAAATAATTCTATTTGATACATTAACATTTACAAAGAATATATTATTTTCATTTTTCATTTATAATAACAGGTATTGAAATCAAAATGTATACTAATGTCACTTTAATACCAGATCTGTAATTTTGTTCAATTATTTCATTACTAAAATAGTATTACTTTTTAAACATTGTATGTCATATGATGTATGCAGAAATATCTATTGCATGGTACAACAGATAAAGAAATGAACAAAACTTAAAAGAGTTTCCTCTAAAAATAAAAATTCCCCATGATCCATGTTGTCATAATGTTTGTTCATTCAGTCTTATGTGATAAAGGTGAAGGGGAATAATTTGATTTAAGCATAACTGAAAAAAATAGAGTGTAATAAATCAAGTCAGACTATCTCTCAAACTATGTAGATGGTTACTTAACAATGGGGCATAATAATTTTTGCTTTTCATTAATAACTTCCTTTTGACTATCTAGTTAATTTTCCCTGTATTTATGCTGATAGATATTTGTCAACATTGTGAAGTGCTAAATGCAATGAAACAATAATTAAAACTATCTGTTTGTAGAAGATGAAAAGACGGATGGATGTTTTGGACAAAGCCCAGAAGAACATCATTAAATATAAAAATCCACTATCATGAAAAGGGTAAAATAAAACTTCTAAGGATTTTTCAATAACCTGTGACTTATTCAAAACACATGGTTGAGACATTTGTTTAAAAATTATTGAAATAATAAATACAGTAAATATTCAGAATATCACAAAATATATATCAAATGAATTCATTGGTTAGATTAAAATAGGGCATATATCACCATAGAATGATAAAATGATCAAACATAAAACTGGACTCTTTACTAAAATTAAGATAAATACAAGAATTTACAAATCAATAGAGCAGAAGAATCTGCATCCATAAAAACAAAACATTCTAATTCTTCTCTAAATTTGCCATAACAATGACAAAGGAGAAGAAATAGTTGTAGTAAGTGCATTCATTTTCAAACAAGTTCACACATGATAAGAAAAATAGACTGGTGAATAGATAGGAAACAGCAAAGATGTTTAGCTTACAAAAGAAAAATCAGAAATGCAAAACAAGCTTTTAAATTTTGACTCAACAATATCTCAACCAAGATGAAGTTACATTCACTTTTTCCATTTGCTAAGCTATTACTGAAGAAAAAAGATGCCCAATATCGATAAGTCTGTCTCCTACACAGTGTTATAAATTGATCAGACGCTTTAGAATGTAAATATTGGGACATGCATCAGGATTTATAAAAATAGACTTGTTTTCTTATTGGGCAATTGAGAGCATAAAAATTGCTTAAAGAAAGAAAGTATGCTACCTGCTATCATTGCCATCTTAATTTTAATAATAAAAGAAGTAAACAATCCTAACTTCACCTGCAGCTATGAATACTTATTAATCGCAAAATGGCAATGACAGAGATGACAAAATATGTAAGTGTAGTATGATTTACAAACATAAAATCCAAAAGAAGAAAGGAAGGAAGGAAGGAAGGAAGGAAGGAAGGAAGGAAGGAAGGAAGAAAGGAAGGAAGGAATTTACGTCTTAAAAATATTTTTAAATGACATTTTTGACATTGTGGGTCTTAAACTTCTTAACACAATTTTAGCAACCCAAAACCAATAATATATTACAAGAATAACAAACAATGATAAAATATGATTTATTTCTAGGATGCAAATCAGCTTAACATTTTAAATTTAATAAATGTATTTTATCATGTTAACATACAAAAACTACCACAATGAGATACCATTACACATCTACTTGAATATCTAAAATTAAAAAGAGTAAGCATAGCTAGCTTTTAGTAGGAGTTGGAGCCAATGAAATTCAGTCACTACTGGTAGAAATGGAAAATGGAAAAATCTTTTGGGAAAATAATTTTATGCTTTCTTACAACATCAAATATATACCTACCATAGGATTCATTCATTCCCTGCCTAGGTTTTTACCACAAAGAAAGGAAAAAAGAAACACATCTGTTCAAAGGATCCTAAACCAACATTCATATCAACTCTATCTGGGGCAGCCACAATGGGAAACAACATAAATGTCCCATTATTAAGTGAATGGTTAGGCAATTCCATACATTGGCATATGACATATCGATATACACAACCACATGTATGCATCTCAGATCATTTTTCCAAGTGAATGAAGCCAATTACCCCCATCCTCAACAAAAATGTACAACTAGTATGATTTCATTCATATGAAATTCTAATACCAGTTTGCCTGCAGTGAAAGATGTCTGCTCTGTGTTTGCGTGGTCAGGAGCTATTGGGAGTGGTGTGTTTGGGGCATGCACACACACACATACACACACACACACACATACACACACATACACACAAATATCTTGGGCATGCCAGATATATTTAGTTTCTTGGTTAGGTTCTTATTTCAAAGGTTGTGTGTGTGTGTGTGTGTGTGTGTGTGTGTGTGTGTGCGCGTAGTTGTATACTCTATTTCTAGGTTATCCTATGTTGATTGTACCTTGGTTCAAAACAAAGCAAAACAAAAAGCAGAGAGCAGAGAGTGACATACAGGACATTTCATCAATGTGCTCCTAGGCTCTGAACCCCCCTCTGCCTGGAGACAGGCTATGGAACTAACAAAGACTTTCTTTGCCTTTTCCAGTTCCCAAACAGAAAGCGGCCTTCCCCTCTGATGTCGTGATCTTCAGAAAGTGTACTGTATGGGGCCTTAGAGGGTTTCTTGATTTTACATAAGGAAGGTGATGCATACCACGGTGAGCTAAAGCCAGGGAAAGGTCACCACTGGCGAACTAGACATTAGTTCTCCAAGTTGAGGAAAACTTAATGATAAGAAGGCAGCTTTGGCTTATCCCTCTTCCAGCCCCACTCCTCCCTATGAGGAAAACTGCAAACTCTGGTTTTAATTAGTGTTACACAAACGCTCTTATGACTGAGTAGAATTCCATTGTGTATATATCCCATAATTTTGTAATCCATTCAGCTGCCGATGGGCATCTCGGCTGGTTCCATAGTTTGGCAATTATGAATTGTGCATCTATAAACACAGATATGCATGCTAATACTACTATGGTAGTGTAGTTTCAATTCTTTGGGTAGATACCCAGGAGTGGTATAGCTGGGTCATATGGTAGGTTCATTCCCATTCTTCTGAGGATCCTCCACACTGTTTTCCAAAGTAGTTGCACTAATTTGCAATCCCACTAACAATGTTTCAGAATTCCTACTTCTCTACATCCTCATCCTTCTTAATTATTGCCATTCTAATTGGGGTTAGGTGAAATATCAGGGTAGTTTTGATTTGCAACTTTCTGATGGCTAATCATGTTTAACATTTTTTCATATATTTCTTGGCCATTTGTATTTCTTCTTTTGTGAAGTATCTATTTAGTTCACTTGCCCATTTTTATTGATTTTAAAATAAAAAATATTCTTACTCAGGTGTGGTAGTGCACCCCTGTAATCCCAGTAATTGGAAGGTTGAGACAGGAGGGTCACAGGTTCAAGACCAGACTCAGCAACTTAGCAAGATTCTCAAGAATCTAGCAAGACCCTTTTTCAAAACAAAAGTAAATACATGAATAAATAAATAAACAAACAAATAGCTTGAAATTAGAATTTCTCTGGGTTCAATCCCCAGTACCATAAAACCAAAGTTCCTGCAAAATTTAACATCAGCTGTATCTTGTTAATTTTAAATTTAAATTTCCTGGCAACCTAACATAATTAAAATCCCATCATATTTTCCATAAAGAGAATTTGAAATTTAATTGATAATCTATGTAGAGATGTAGAATTATGAATTGGCAACACACATATATATATATGATTTTATGCTTACAATTATATAGTAATATAAGGTAATAATTAGTCATATTACATTTCATTCTTCAAAACTGGTTATGTGTATGAAGTTTAACTTTTACATATGATGTTAGTCTACAACTAGTTTTAGATAATATCTAATAAAATTATTTTAATTGGAAAAAATCTAAATAACATCATGATAATATATTATTAAATGGAAATCTTCAAAATATTAATGGAAATATTTGATAATTCCTACTACTTTAAAATATGAATTCCTACTGAGTGTATTTTTTTTTTATTCTGGAAGAGGTTTTTCTCTTTTCATTTGTAGGTTACGTAGAGGTATCATAAAGGATGGAAGAGGAACCATTCATCTTCCTTCTCTGGTAGAGCCAGCGAGGCAAGCATTTAATAAACAGATACAAATAACAAGACACAAAGATAAAAAGAACTCTTTAAACTATTAGAAAGAAATAGAGTCAGGGAAACAATGCAATACAGTCAGAACCTCGACTACTCAATCACTGTGCACCTCCTAGTGCTGTCCTCTGCAACCAGCTGCCCAAGGGACTCAAAATCCATGGATTTGCTGAAATTTTTATTACATTGATAGATGTAGAAATTTCTCTCTGTTAAGCCAACATATTGTTGATCCTGCATAATTTTCTAAAATAAGAAAATAATAGGCAAAATGTTCAACCCTCACCAAGTATTTTGTGCCTCTTCTGTCATGAAGTTTTACACTTAAATATAGATATGGTTTTAAAATTTAGATTCTACATGTAAATTTAAAACCAATATGTAAATAGTCCCTGGATGGACCCAAGGTTTGCACTAGGAAAGCATGGGTGAATATCGTGTTAGAGTAAATTTAACATTTAGTGAATTGTAATTATGTTTCGTGGAACACAAATACATGTGTGTGTGTGTGTGTGCACATACATATATCACAAAAACATATGAAACTCTAATATCAGAAGTTTATGTATATAAAATAATAAATACCAGCATGTAATGATAATGAAGAAAAGATAGAAGAAAAAACCTCTATGAGAAAAGAAGTAGAAATTTTATAATAAATGTAAAATATATACATATATGTATACATGTTACTATGAATATATATGTATATCTACATGCATATATACATATATACATATATAAAACAAAAAAACACATTCATGGATATATATGTATATATATAATTAAAAACATTTTAAAACGCTTTTATATGCATTTTAATATGAATATATATATTCTCATCTATGTATATGGTCAAAAACAGATGTAAGTTCTGAGAATATTTCATTCTGTTCACCAATTAGAGCAAAACTTCATCTTATGGTTAATATAAAACTCAAATACAAACTAAATGGCTCCAAACATTTTCTTTTAAAACTTTTTTTTCAGAATTCACAAAATCACTTAATGAAAGGCAAGTACTTCATCCTGATTATTTAGTAGCTTAGACTTGAGATTTGCAAACCCAATATCACAAAATTTGAGATGAAAACCTGACATGTCACTGAGCTTGTTATCTAGAAATTTAGCTTCTGTACTCTAATTGAACAACATTGCTTGCTTTTTTCCTGTGTACAATTACCTAGAAGAGTTAGAGTTTTCTTGAATAAAAACAATTTTTTAAAGGATGATGAGTACGACTTGAAAAGAAGAAAAACAAGTATTACAGGAGTTTAGCTTATTTCAGTGAGATTTGTAGGCATGAAAAAATCCAAGGGGTACATTGGGAAGATAACGAATATATGTGGTAAAGAAAATAGGAATAATTAATTAGGAATAAGAATTGTTTCTGATAACCCTACAGAGATACACTGTGGCATTTTAAGAGTATGCATTAAATTACCCTAAATTAAATTTAAGTTCTTCTGTTTTGATAAATCACACAAAACAAAAACCTGATGATATAATTAATGTATGGCAGGACATGGTGATATATACCTGTAATCCCAGTACTTGGGAGGCTGAGACAGAAGGATCGCAGATTCAAGACCTGCCTCAGCAACTTTGCGAGTCCCTCAGCAACTTAGCTAGATCCTGACTCAAATTAATAAAAAATAAAGAAATAAAATAGGGCTAGGGGTGTAGCTGGAGGTGGAACACCTCCTTATTCAATCCCTATCACCACACACACAAAAAGTCAGTTAATGTTTGGATTTCGATAGTTGGATTCCATACAGCTAAATGAGTTTTTTATTATATTAAAATGAAAATTAAATGGAAGCATCAATAGAAGGGTTGCTTTGATAGAATACCTCTTCTCTTTTCTTACACTTACTGTGGGGCCTGTTTCTGGGGCTGCATTGTCCTGAGCCTTCCCTCTTGGGTCCACACTGAGAGATGTGCTGTCTTCCAACCTGAAGGCCTCTTCCTGGACCACTGTTTTGAATTGCTCTAATTAGTTCTGGTCATGGATGCCACATGTCAGAGTCTAAAAAGAAGCTGGACCAGGCCAAAAAAGATTGCTATCCTGAACTTCTATTGAATTACAAAGCTCTTGCCCTTTTTGTCTTCTGTGAAAATCAAATATTCACAAACACGCTGACTAAAGTGGGCCAAGCTGCTGTCCTCCTGTGGAGACCATCACAGAGAAAGAGAGATGGCTGTCCAGCATTTCCCTGGAAGGACAGCCTCTGTCACTGTGTCTTGATGGGATAGGAAAGAAAGGAAAAGAAAGAAGGAGAGGAAAGAGCTGGCCACCTCCACTCCAGAGTCATCTACTTCTTCACAATTACATTCCCTCCAACTGGGTCTTTGGCGTCTTTCAGTAAAGACGAAGGAGAGGTTGGAGGTTTTGTTTTCCTTTCTCTTTTATTTATTCAGTAACGGTGGGGCTAAAATGTATTTACTTGTATAATGCATATCTAATTTATTGTATTTGTCACTCCATTTGTCTTGGTAAAATGCATTGAAATCCGACAAAAAAGTCTCCGTGGAGTAAATCACAGCATACGCAGTCAGATGCCTGCTGCTGTTGATAAGAGTACAAACCGGCGATAAAGTCGATCAACTAGTACAGGATTTACATGTCTGAGCATTTAAACCTCATTTTCATTAACTGATTTCCAGCAGGATCAGAGGGTTCTGCACAACTCTTCCTGAATTTGTAATGGAGTTTATTCAAAGAAAAATTTCAAATGATTATGGTTTCTTGGTGTAAAGGGGGGGGAATTTCTGTTTCAGCTAGTATTCCTATAACAGGAGGCATATTTGTTTTCTTTTGTAAAGGTGTAGTCTGAGGGAAGGAGAGAAAAAAATCATTTTGTTGTTCTTGGGACAAGTAAGACTACATAAAGAAAAAAAGGAATTAACTATCCTCATAGCATATAAAAAAAACTTGAAACATCAGGAAAATATCTAAAATGATTTTAAAGTTGCAGTTATCTACTATTTGCCTAATAATGCTGAGAAAGATTGAATTTAAGGTCAGCAGGACAGTCAAGGTATGTTCAAGGATTGCTGTCCATTAAAAACACTATGGGCACTTTGCACGTCTAATTAGTTAATCACAGTTATGGTCTTTGGTCTGGTCTGTTTTTGGTTTTATGTGTTTTTTCATTAGTCTTTATTTTTAAAATAATTTTAGGTTCACATCATAAGCACATAGAAATTATAGAAATCAGCCGGTGTGGTGGCGCACACTTGTAATCCCAGTACTTGGGAGGCTGAGACAGGAGGATCTCGGGTTCACAGCCAGTCGCAGCAACTTAGCAAGGCCTTCCACAACTTAGTGAGACCTTGTTTCAAAATAGAAAAATAAAATAGGGCTGGGGATATAGCTCAGAGGTAGAATGCTCCTGGGTTCAATCCCCAGTGTGACACAAAAGAGAAAAAAAAAGTACAGACATCTCCCATAGCTGCCCCCGTACATTCATGCAGACTCACAAATTTTTAACATTCCCCACTAAAGTAGTACCTATTTAAAACTGATGAAACTGCATTGACACTTCATTTTCACCCAGAGTCTGTAGCTCCAATAGGGTTTACTCTCCTTTTTTTTTTTTGCGGTACCAGGGATTGAATGCAGGGGCGGTCTACCTCTGCGCTACACCCCCGGCCCTATTTTTATACTTTATTTTGAAACCGGGTCTCACAAAGTTGCAGAGGGCCTTACTAAGTAGAGAGAAAGAGAGAGAGAGAGAGAGAGAGAGAGAGAGAGAGAGAGAGACAGGGAGAGAGAGAGAGAGAGACAGAAAGAGAAAGAGAGAGAGAGCTGAGGCTGGCCGCGAACCCGGATCCTCCGGTTTCTGCCTCCCAAAGTACTGGGATTACAAGCCTGCGCCACCATGCCCGGCTCCTGCTGTTTCTTCTATAAGGTTTGACGAATGTATGACAGGCATCCACCATCGTAATAACATATCCAATGTTTTTACTGCCTTAAAACACCTTCTTCCTTGATTGTTCTTTCCTCCCCCCTTCCCAAACCCTTGCAACCACTTACCTTTTCAGTGTCGGCCTGGTTTTGCCTTATCTAGATTGTCACAAAAATTGAATCCTATAGCCTTTTCAGATAGTCTTTTTTTTTTCTTATTTCATGCATTTAAGATTCCTCCACATCTTTTTTGACTTGATATTTTCTGAAGTGTTGAATAATGTTTAATTGTCCATGTATATAAAATATACCAAAGTTTATTTATGCATTCATATGCTTGAGGATATCTTGGTTGATTCCATGTTTTGGCAATTGTGAACATAGCTGCTATAAAAGTAACGTGTGCAAGGTTTTGTGTGGACATACATTTTCATCTTTTTTGAGTAGTTACCAAGTGCAGTTGCTGAATTGTGTGGCGGAAGTATGTTTAGTGCTAAAAGTAACTGCCAGCCTGTCTTTCAAAGAGCTGTGCCTTTCTGCATTCCCACCAGCAATGAATGAGAGTTCCCATCACTCCACATTCTCGCCAGTATTTGCTGCTATCAGTATTCTGAAATCTGGCCATTTACATAGGTGTGTAGTGGTATCTATCTCATGGTTATTTTAATTTGCATTTCCCTGATGACATGTGGTGTATAGCGTCTTTTCTTATGTCTCTTCACATCTGAATAGTTTCTTTGGTGAGATGTCTTTGGCTAATTTTATAGTTAGGTTTTGTTTATTTTCTACTTCTTATAGTTGATTTTGAAGAGTTTTTTTTTCTATAGTTTGAATAACCACCCTTTATCAGATATGTCATCTGTACATATTTTTTCCAAGTCTTGTGTTTTTTTTTATTTTTTCAAGAATGTCAGAAAGTCCAAGTATGACAGGTTTTCTTGAGATTTTTATAATTTTATAAGGTAATTTTTTTTCCTGTAGCAATTTCCTACTTAGAATTTCTCTGAGAATAGCAAATATACAAGAAATAGTTTCTATGTAAAGACACAAAAAGACACAAAATCTCTTTTTTTTTTTTGCGGTTCTGGGGATTGAACGCAGGGGCATTCTACCTCCGCGCTATGCCCCCGGCCCTATTTTTTATACTTTATTTTTGAAACCAGGTCTCACAAAGTTGCAGAGGGCCTCACTAAGGAGAGAGAGAGAGAGACAGAGAGACAGAGAGACAGAGAGAGAGCGCTGAGGCTGCCCGCGAACCCGGATCCTCTGGTCTCCACCTCCCAAAGTACTGGGATTACAAGCGTGCGCCACCACGCCCGGCAAGACACAAAATCTCTTGGGAAGCCCAATCTTCATTATTGCCATTCGTGTGTGTGTGTGTGTGTGTGTGTGTGTGTGTGGTATTGGAGATTGAACCCAGGGGCATTCTACCTCTGATTTATGCCTCCAGCCCTATTTTATTTTATTTTTTTTAATTTTGAAATAGGGTCTCACTAAGTTGCAAAGGGCCTAAGTTGCTGAGGCTGGCCATAGACCTGTAATCATCTTGTCTTAGCCTCCAAAGTACAGGGATTACAAGGGTCTACCACCATGCCTGGCTTTAATGGCATCCTTAATCCTACTCATTGACAATATGTATGTAATGTTGATAATCCAGTGTATTCCATTGTATCCAGCAGTATGGTCCCAACTTGTTCAGTCTTGTTGCTGGGAAACACTAAGCCATGAGTAATCAGCCTGATATAGGGCTGAGCCCCAGCTGGGACAGCTGCAGGCATTCTGAATCCTGCAGTGTCTTCCCTGGGCCAGTTTTAAGACCATATGTAGCATACTTGATCTTTTGAATCTCAGGTTTTCCCATCTATAAAATAGAATTAATATTCCTGTTTTGTAAATATTCTGTAAGATACATTTGAGAAAGCACCTCAAATACAGCAAACACTAATACATTGTATATATTATAAAACTAATATATATAAAACTAATATATATATATATATATATATTAGTTTTATTTCAATGCTCAGACAGGTGGATTTGTAGTATTAATTCTCTATATGTTATACAATTTTTACTGGTTGTAAATATCGCATGAACAATTGTTAAAAAATCACACATTGTTATTCCAAACAATGAGCTTTGGATTCTGTATACAACCATGTAAAACCACTAAATATGACCTCCTGAACATGTGACTGAAAAATATCTGGACAAAATTGCCTTCAGATGACAAAAGAGAATGCTAATAACCATACTACCCTCTTACAACATTTGTGGCTATAATTAACATAATTGATCATTTTAATTTTTAAAAATGTAATTTGGGTTTTCCACAGAAATATTAATTTTATATGTGTTTCGTTTATTTATTTATTATTGTGATCGACAGTTTTTTTATCAATTATGATACATTAGCAATGTCATATTGAGAACTTTTTCAAAATAACCAGGAGATAATGAAAATTATTTTCTGGATAAAGTGTACTCCAGCTAACTCCCACTGATAATTACTGTGTTTTATTTCTACATAATACTTCTTTTTAAATGCCATGTTTCTCATTGCCTTTGAATGTTTTTCTTCAGCCTTTCATTTTCTTTTCTGAAGGCAGCATTAAGTATTCTTATGATCCTAGGGCTCTCTCTAAATAAAGACTCATACAGAAATCTTTCCATTACAACATAATGATGAAGGAAACTACCACCATTTAGTAATGGCTTTTTTCTGCCTCAGAAGGCTTTTTTGTAATATACTTTCAGCATTATGAAAGGTTACAATAATTTATTTATAGCTAATAATAATAATAGTTTTATAGTCAACTTGGATAAGGCATTTCCTTATAATCAGGAAAATATCCCAGCACTACACTGTGTCAACGATTTTGACTCTCAGCAAATACATGACTTTTTGGAAGATGTAAATCATAGGCTTATACTCTATGGCTACTGAAATAGACAAATTATACAGAATAATAGCACCCATACCCATTACCTTAAAAATAAATCCAGGAATGGGCATGTGAAAGTTGGATTCCTTTTTCAGGATTTTCTAACTTGAGAACCCTGGGAAAAAATAATTAATTTTCTTGCAATAACAATGTAAGTTAGTAATATAGAAATACTGTCTATAGCAGTATTTTCTCACCCTTTTATCCTCACAAAAACACACATAATGATTATCTGCAACAAAAGGAAACAGAGCCAGTGTCTGCAGAAACAGAGATAACATAAAGCCAGTTCTTTCCTTCCCCAAATGAAGCTAAATGCACCTGTTGCACCTGTATCCTCATGAACAAATACCTTACTTATTCTTGTTCCAGTTGGGTTTGAGTCACGAGTAAAGGACATCTTGATTAGCACATTTCTGTATTAGAAATTGTGCTGGATGATTGGATAAATGTAAAACATAGAGCCTGTCTTCTAGGTGTTATGTGTTAATTAGAGACACAATTCATATAGAGATGAATTGTCAGTATAGTTTTCTTTTGTAAGAGATAAAGAGAAAAACTCCCCTGGTGGTACAGATGAATTAGAGAAACACTTAGGCAGTCAGGATCCTCTGTGGAAGATGTGAGGTTTCATTTAAGCTGAAGTGATGGAGAAATATTAAGACTAGGTAAAAAGCAGAGAGTTATCTTAATCTTGAAGTCAAGACACTTAAGAGCATATTCGGATCATAGTGTGCAGAGATCAGAGTGCTTTGCCAGGAAGCCAAGGGAAGCCCAAGGGGAAGGAAAGCAAATACTCTGGTGTAAAATGAGGTCACAGGACATTGTCACTGAGCAAAGAGGCCTCCTCAGAGTCTCCAGGCTTCTGCACAGCCTGGGAGCTGCAGGTGACCACGTTAACCCTAAAAAAGAAGGAAGCAGCAGACTATCTTTGGAAGGGTCCTGATTACCAAGGCACTTAGAGAATCTTGCTTTCACAGACTGTGTGTGTGGAACATTATTTTGCTTTATCAAAGGAACAGCAGGATTACTGTGATGCAAAGCCAGAGTGCAGAGCAGAAGGCAGTATTAATTGATTAGAATAGGTTAATCAGGGCAAAGGGACCAGAGGAAACCAGACAGGTGGGACTCAGCATGTGGTGGTGGGACATCAGAAAGGCAAGATCTCTTTGGGTTAGTCAAAATGTGCTAGTGGTGGTTACTCCACTGAACTGCAGACTGATCTCAAACAAATCTTGTATAATTATGTCTTTCATGATTTGCATCTGGAATATACACCCAAATGCTCATGTGTTGAAAGCTTCGTCCCAAGTTCAGCAAGGTTCAGAGGTGGGATGTGGCCAAAGGGTGAGGATCACTTGGATTCTCTCCTCTCTCTCTTCTTCTTCTTCTTCTTCTTCCTCTTCCTCTTCTTCTTCTTCCTCCTCCTCCTCTTTCTTTCTCTCACCCTCCCTACTTTCAGCCCTCTTTTTCTCTCCCTCCCTCCCACCCTCCCTCCCTCCATCCCTCTTTCCTGTCTGCCAAGAGCTGAGCAGTTTTCTTTTGCTACACTTGTTAGTACGGTGCTTCTGCGTTGGGGCCCGCCAACCATGGACTGAGCCTCTGAAATCATGAGCCAAAACAAACCTTTCCTTCTCTAAGTTGTTCTTGTCGGGACTTTTGGTCACAGTGGTGAAAAATTGACTAACACATCCCTCATTTCAAATGGGAGATTCTGAAGTGTGTGTTATCATTTTTTTTTTTTTTGTGGTACTGGGGATTGAACGCAGGGGCGTTCTACCTCCGCGCTACGCCCCCGGCCCTATTTTTTATACTTTATTTGAAACTGGGTCTCATGTAGTTGCGGAGGTCCTCACTAAGTAGAGAGAGAGAGACAGGGAGAGAGAGAGAGAGCGCTGAGGCTGGCCGCCAACCCGGATCCTCCGGTCTCCGCCTCCCAAAGTACTGGGATTACAAGCGTGCGCCACCACGCCCGGCTTATCATTTTTAAATATATACTTTAATTAGTGTATTGTAATTGTACATCATAAGAGGTTCAAAGTGATACAGACAAACACGCACACAGCTCTTGATGTGTTTCCCTCCAGATTCCACCCCGCTCCCTCTACTACCCGCTCCGGGTACACGTTAGTATGATTGGTAGTGAAGCTTTCTTATATGGACTTAGCATTACTTAAACTTTTTCATTCGTCAATTCTCCTTCCCCACCTCATATTCCTCCCCCAGACCCCTTCCATTGTTCTACTGGTCCTTTACCTCATTTATCAGAAGTCCTTTTTGTTTCCTATTTTCTCTCTAGCTTCCACATATGAAAGAAAACATATGACCCTTGACACTGTTGATGGGATTGTAAATTAGTAAAACCACTTTGGACATCAGTATGGAGGTTCCTCACAAGACTAGCAGTGGAACGGCCTGATGATCCAGCTATATCACTCCTCCATATCTTTACAAAAGAATTAAACCGAGAATACTCTAGTGATACATGTGTACCTGTGTTTATAGCAGCATCATTTACAATAGCCAAATTATGGAACCAACTTGAGTGTTCATCAAGAGATGGCTAGATAAAGTGTGTGTTGTCTTGAAGAGGTATAACTATGATATTCGAAATATTAAATGATACGAATAGTATATTCCCATTTATAAGCATGAGTATGCACAGTTTTCCCATGATATGCACACATATTTTAGGTTTATAAATGCATAAATAAGACCTGGGAGTTTTTATTTTTATTTATTTATTTATTTTTTGCGGTACCGGGGATTGAACCCAGGGGCGTTCTACCTCTGCGCTACACCCCCGGCCCAATTTTTTATACTTATTTTTGAAACCGGGTCTCACGAAGTTGCGGAGCGCCTAAGTAGAGAGAGAGAGAAAGACAGGGAGAGGGCGAGAGAGAGAGAGCTGAGGCTGGCCGCGAATCCGGATCCTCTCGTCTCTGCCTCCCAAAGTACTGGGATTACAAGCATGCGCCACCACGCCCGGCCTCTGGGAGTTTTTATAAAGATATTAATAGCAATTATCAATGAGTGCTAGGATTATAGCTTATTAGCAATGTACTCTTCACATTTTTGTTCCAGTTAAATGATTACTATAAGTATATATTAGGCTTATAATCATAAAATATATTCTTTTTCAAATTTAAAAATGTATTCTTTTTTTTTTTTTTGCAGTACCAGGGGTTGAACGCAGGGGTGTTCTACCTCTGCGCTACGCCCCCGCCCTATTTTTTATACTTTATTTTGAAACCAGGTCTCATGAAGTTGCGGAGGGCCTCACTAAGGAGAGAGAGAGAGAGAGACAGAGAGAGAGAGACAGAGAGACAGGGAGAGAGAGAGAGAGAGAGCTGAGGCTGGCCGCGAACCCAGATCCTCCGGTTTCCTCCTCCCAAAGTACTGGGATTACAAGCGTGCCCCACCACGCCCGGCCTCTGGGAGTTTTTATAAAGATATTAATAGCAATTATCAATGAGTACTAGGATTATAGCTTATTAGCAATGTACTCATCACATTTTTGTTCCAGTTAAATGATTACTATAAGTATATATTAGGCTTATAATCATAAAATATATTCTTTTTCAAATTTAAAAATGTATTCTTTTTAAATCAATTTATTCGTAAATATAACTATACTGTAATAATGAGTGTTTTTCACTCTGGGATCTTGGGTTTGAATTTGCATATAGCTATTTTTCTTATAACTTTATACCTGCAGTTCAAATATATAACAATATATTACAAATGCTAATCTGATGTCTAACACATAGTAGGTTATCAACAAAAATCAATTGAATCTAAATCCAAGTCACACTATATTTTCAGATATAACAAGTTATTTTTTCTCAATCTCAAGATCATAGCTTGAAATTGCATAATAAAAACTGATGCATCCAAAATACATGGAATCCATTTATCTCTTCTATGTTACTTCACACAGAATTATTGCTCCCAGTCCTCTCTGAAACGGTGACTGACATCTGGAACCGGCTTCATCTGTCTTTCTGCATTATTGGAGCTGCCATTTCAAATCTCATCTAAAACCATATCTTTTTCTACTACTTCCATTATTGCATTTCATAATTGCATTATTTAACTTTGTCAAATGCACTGCGATCCAGTTTTCTCTAAAAATGGCTTGCACACAAATACAATTCAGTAGCATACTATTTTGAAATTAATTTCCTAGAAATGACTGTCCCCAGGTTAGAAATATTCTTTTGTTTATTGGGATTCAGCAATCCAGCTGTATAAACCAAGGCAATATATTTTCAAAGATGAACTAAAAAGAATAATGCTGGGAGAATGAGAAAGATCCCTTCTTTCACTCTAAGATGCACTTAACAAAGTATTAAGTTGATGTGTCCCTGCTTCCAGCTACAAACACCAAGAATTCTTCTGGTGCTTAAAGAGAGTCTCATTCTGGAGATCTGAGAAATTCTGGAGATCAGAGAAAAAAAAGCATGAAGAAAAATAGCATCTCCTTGTATCCCTTCAATTGTTGTTTCCACCCCATTGTATGAATTTCAAATGGCTAAGCTAGTAATGTGGAAATAAGCAATGATGACCCAAATGAGAAAATCAAACAAACAAAATTAAACCAATGGTTATTCATTTCAAGCTTGTTCAGTCAGTCACAGAAAGTGAAGGGCCACGTGGTTTCTCTCATACGAGGAAGCTAGGGAGCAATAGGGATACAAGAGGGACTTTAGTCAACAGAGGAGAAACATCCGTGGAACGATGGAGGGGGTCCAAGGGGGGAGAAGAATTAGTGCAGGAAAACTTCCACTGATGTTAAGTACACATGTGACATTACCAATGCCAATCTCAATATCATGTGTGGCAATGGAGGGAGTGGGGGTGGAAGCGCATCAGGTGCTGTGTGCGTTGATGTCCCTATCACTCTGAACTGCATTATGATGTTAGAGTAAAATGCACCAATGAAACATATTTAAAAACCCTCAAAGACAGAGAGAGGCGGAAAGTTTGATGGTGAACAACAGGGCAAGGTCTAGATATGCTCTGAGTGGATGCTGTGGGGAGTCTGGAGGTGGGCAAGCCACGGGCAGGAATCTCTGTGAGTCGGAGGAGAAGCATATTTGGCATTCCCAGTGGGTTCTGAATAAGAATCAGAGACAAAAATTTAGGGAAGGCCAGGCGTGGTGGCGCACGCTTGTAATCCCAGTACTTTGGGAGGCGGAGGATCCGGGTTCACGGCCAGCCTCAGTGCTCTCTCTCTCTCTCTCTCTCTCTTTCCCTGTCTCTCTCTCTCTCTACCTAGTGAAGCCCTCAGCAATTTCATGAGACCCGGTTTCAAAATAATGTATAAAAAATAGGGCCGGGGGTGTAGCGCGGAGGTAGAACGCCCCTGGGTTCAATCCCCGGTACCGCAAAAAAAAAAAAAAAAAATTTAGGGAAGTTGCTGGACTTTATCAAGTTCTGAGCCTTCCGGATCAATGGCTACCCTGGTACCTTGGCTTCCTCAGTGACTGCTGAAGAGACTTTCTTAGGAGAACTTTGATAATGCTGATGCTGCTCATGAAACAAACGTTTATCTATGGATAAAAAAATGATTAGCCCAATATTGTTTTTCTCGTTTGGTGTTACTAAACAATGTAAGCAAAATTTCTGCAATAATACTTCATATCACAAAATAAAATGTACTGAAAATCTATGAAAACATGCAAAAAATAAGAAAATGAAATAAAATTAATTATATAAAGGGAAAGTTATTTATAAAAATATGGGTTTCAATATGAAAATATTCTGAAATTACTTTAGTAGAAGATGTATAATTCTTTTGCACAAGTAATTAAAACAGTGAGACTAGCAGTTACACACACATGCACACAAAAACAAGCATGTTGCTTTAATGTCAGTGGCGTTGTTATTGTTGACATGTATCTGAGGATTGATAACAATTTTTGAGAATGAGCTAAATAAAATTGTCATATCCCTTCAGTTTTCTCAGGGTTTGTATTTCACTGTGTTTTAAATTATGGAAGAGTTTTTTATTTGTTCTTAGGTATAAAACAGTAAGGTTCAAGAATCAAAAACTAATAAAATATAGAATCATATTGGAACATTTTATATTTTATGCAAGCTAGCAAAAAATATTTCATTCTGTGCATTGAAAACATGGAACACCCATAGCCCAGACGAAATAGTCCACACTCAAACAGCCGCATTTGCAGGTGCTTAGTGTGTCTCCAGGTTCTTTTTTCCCATTACAGTGTTTCAAGGAAAATTGCAAGCATATGTACTCACAGGAAAAATTGCTATGTGACAAGAATTATCAGATTTCCTTTCCCAAGCAGCAGTACTAAGTCAAGTCATAGTTCCATTATAAAATAATTTAGATGTAGGGAATATAGGAGATGACCTCTTTTAGTGGGCATTCAAGAGAGAGAGGGAGAGAGAGAGAGAGAGAGAGAGAGAGAGAAGAAAAGGAGGAGGAGTAGGAGGAGACTTATTAGGAGAAATGTATTATTCAATGTCTTATTCAGTTATGGAGGCTAAAAAGTTCCACCACAGGTTTTCTGCAAGCTGGAGAATCACGGAGACTCTCGGCAGGAGTTTGATCCAAGTCTGAAGTCTCTAGAACCAGGGGTGTTGATGGTGCAACTCTTAGTGTAAGGCCAAATTTCTGAGACCTGGGAGAGGTAGAGGAGGAAAATACTTCGAGTCTGAGTGTCTAAAGGACAGAGAAACTTGAGTTGACTTCTCAGAGCAAGAGAAGAAGGGTGCCTGGGCTCCAGAAGACAGACTAGGAATGAGCTTTTCCTTCACCTTTCTGTTCCATCTGGGCCTGCAGCTGATTGGACAGAGATGTCCATATTGAGAGTGGATCTCACCCTCAGTCCACTGACTCTCACAACAATCTCCTCCAGGGTCCCCCTCCCAGGCACACCTGGGGCAGATTGACCATTCCAATAAAATGCAAACCACCTGGGTTTCCCTTTCATCAGAAGGAGGCTCTGCTATCAGCTTAATCCTTGAGAGTAAACAGTGCTTTACCAGCTATCTGGGAATCCCCTAATCCAGTCAAACTGACACCCCCAAGCAACCATCAGTCTTTCTGTTGTTTTTCTTTATATGTGTTCTGTTCATGTAGTAGGAATGCAACTCAACTCTTAAAAGTACTTGGAAAAATTGAGAGACCGAGCCATGTGCATATACAGAGGACGAACATTCCAACAGCTTAGCAGTCACTACAAAGGCTCTGAGCTGGACACATCCTCAGTGTGAGGAGTGCCAAGGAGGTAACCAGTGGGGCTAGACAGAGAGAGGTGGGAGAAGGCTTCATTCTATGCTTTCCAAATCATTTTATGATAAGTATTTTTCTTCATCTATATCCACATGTATTATTATACACTTATGTGTTTATATATCATATGTCTATACTGAACTCTTTTTTTTTTTTTAGTACTGGGGATGGAACCCAGGGCATTATAGCTCTGAGCTACATCCCCAGCCCTATTTTATTCTTCTATTTTGAAATAGGGTCTCACTGAGTTGTGGAGAGCCTCATTTAGTTGCTGAGGCTGGCTGCGAACCTCTGATCCTCTTGTCTCAGCCTCCCAAGTACTGGGATTACAAGAATGCACCGTTGCACCCGGCTTATGTTGAACTTTTAATATTCTATCATATTACAGATTTTTAACTCAATATATATATATATATATATATATATATATTTTTTTTTTTTTTTTTTTTTTTGCGGTACCAGGGATTGAATGCAGGGGCGTTCTACCTCCGCGCTACACCCCCGGCCCTATTTTTTATACTTTATTTTGAAACCGGGTCTCACGACGTTGTGGAGGGCCTCACTAAGGAGAGAGAGAGAGAGAGAGAGAGAGAGAGAAAGAGAGCGAGAGAGACAGGGAGAGAGAGAGAGCGAGAGAGCTGAGGCTGGCTGCGAACCCGGATCCTCCGGTCTCTGCCTCCCAAAACTGGGATTACAAGCATGTACCACCACCATGCCTGGCTCTTTAACTCAATATTAAATATCCACGATTCAGAAAAACTTATTGGTGAATATTAGCTTTCTCTTCATATGCTGCAAGCTCTCCATCATAGCCAGTGTTGCATTAGACTTTTCATTATTGCCTGTTTCTACAAAGAAAGATGTTAGTGAAATACTTATCCTTCAATTTCACCTTAAATAAAATTGAATAGAGATATCAAACCAAGAAATAATAACTGAAAATACACATTTATACATAATTAACATTCATGTGTAAGCACATCTCAAAATCAGATGCCTCCTAACTATCAGTATTAATGGAAATACAGAGCAAACATACAGCCTTGTTTATATTAGCCTTAAAAAAGTTCATAAACAGTAGACAGTGAGTTGACAGATTGTCAGCTAAGTTTCCATCAACCTGAAAAGTTCCATATGCGCGTCCTGCAAAGGTAAGTTGTGAAAAGCTAGCAAGACCATTTTCTGTGAGCTTTCTGTAACTTTTGCCTATTGTGGATGGTCCATAAATACCAAATACCTATCAATCACAAAGCTCCCTTGTAATGACATAAAATGAAGGAAGCCACATATGCATATGTGAGGAGGTCTGCAATTTCAACTTTCATTCAATGTCAATTTAATTTCAGCATCCTTCCCACACCCAGTTTATGGTTTGTACAAATTACAGCAGTGATGTGTTTGCTAGGGTAATGGTGATGATGTGTCATTAATTCCCCAGAGCGTATCATATTTTCTGAACACATGGTGTAGGGAAGGTCACATTGAATTCATCTATTTTACACTACTGAAAATAAGGCATCGCCACTAAGCTGCTATGATAGAGAAAGGAGAGAGCAAAACTGTGAGCCTGCTGTCATTACGAATATATTTATATCTTCTACAGCATGACAATAGTTTGTGCTTATGTGACAACTTCTTAAAATGTGGTTCTATTAAATTTTGGTAATTAAATAGTAGGAGAAACAATGAAGCGCATTGTCTAATACAATTTTCTCAGTGCATTCGACTATCTTTATATATTTTGGTAGTCACCAAAATATATACTTGTTATTCTTATCTCTTGAGCCTTTAATCCCAACAATGACATCTGCTAGTCATAGGGTAATAGTGAGGCAGCACCCTTCTAGGTAGTCTGCCTAGTGTCCCATGAATTACGTCTTTTCTATTTTGATTCTGGAAAAACAATGTACTCCTGGCCCCTAGGAGCCCAGAGCTTCCTTAGGGTGTTTACTTTTCTTGCACCAGGAAGTTCCCACTCATATATCCTCTTATTCGTCCTCTGCTGATGATGTTGGGACTCTCTAGTCATAAAAGTGGGGCAATAAGTTTCAATATTATCTTAAGAATAACAAGTCTCACCACATTTCTCTTATGTCTCTCAAGGATCATTGCCTTGTATGACCTCATGTCCCAAACCAGAAAACCTGTTTTTCATAGAGTTTTTCCTTTATTTTCAGTTGTTTCAGATGTTATGAGAAACTCAGGTCTTGTTATTTCATTTTGAAAAATGTACTAGAACATTATTATTTTGGCTCTAAAAACATTTGAATCTTAATTTTTCTGAATTTGAACAGTCTACATTATACATAGACCCAAAAGCAAGATATTTTAATTTCTTGGGGATATAAAAGAAAAGAAAAATGTTATCCAAAAGATGAATGAACAAAGATAATGTGGTATATACACGCAATGGAATTTCACTCAGCCATTAAGAACAAAATTGTGTCATTTTCAGGAAAATGGATGGAACTAGAGAATATTATACTAAGCGAGGTCAGCCAGTTTCAGAAGTCAAGGGTCATGTATTTTCTCTCATAAGTAGAAGCTAGAGAGAAAATAGGAAACAAAAGAGACTTCAGATAAATGATGAGGGGGGAAAGGAAGACTGAAGGAGGAAACAGTACAAATAATGCGATGTCTAGATACGAAGGTATCACTATCATTCCCTCGAATATGTATGGAAAGAAGGGATGAGGGAGTAGGGTGAGATGCTAAAAGGAAATGCCCCAAGTGCTATATGATGTATAGTTACAATTCACCAATAAAATAAAAATAAAGTATATAAATAAATTTAAAGATAATTGATCTTTGAAATCTGCTTTTAAAGATATACTTATTTCTGTTTCTATCAAGTGTATTCACTTGAGGCTAATTCATTCTTATTTGCTTTTGAAATATAAAAATAAATACATTTAGTTTTTCTGCGCAGTTATTTCCTTTTTTTGTATTATATACAACTTGTGTATTTAAAATTTTTAAATAAATAATTCATGCATCTAAATTAAATCAATACATAAAATAAGAGAGATTCTAGAGACATACTATTCTAAATCTCTTGAATTGTTTATAACATGACATTTCAAAAAGTAGTGTCAAATTTTTATACTATGTTCTTTTTATGTATTCAACAATTTGATGTGTCTGAATCAATATGTATATAGGTAGCACACATTTTGGAAACTTGTAACCTCAATTTAATTGCACAAATATAAGTTTAATTTTCTGTATTATTTTTAATATCCTGTACTTTCTTTCTTGACCATACTCATCTAAATCTTATATTACACATTCCATTTCCTCTTTCAATATTGCCTATTAATGAATTATATATGCATGCATTTGGGAGGTTCAAACCAAGGTTAAATAGAACAGTTGTGATTGTTCAAATATTTAACTGTTACTCTATCTGTAATAAGTTAACTGTCTTATCCTTTGAATGACAAATATAATTCCTTTTCTAATATCTTCTTATTTAATGGTAATTAAAATGAGACCCCAAATATTCCTTGAGAAGAGGGTACTTGAAAATATCAATGCATCTTCTGGTTGAACTTTTTCTGCGTATTTAAGATTTTTGATTAAATGTGATTTTATGTGCTTACCTTTTGATTTTATGTGCTTACCTTTATATACATCACAGCATGGGGAGAGATGCCTCAGCTCAGCCTCATCCTAGGGCAGTGACTCTAACCTGGAGTACTTCAGTCCCCAGAACATTCACAATGTTTAGTGATCTTACTGTTTTTACAACTAGGGCTGCTTCTGGCACCCGTGGATACTGGCATCCATAAAGAAACATAGGATTGCCCCCTACTACAGCGCATTATTCAGCTCCAAATGTCAGTGGTGTCAAGGTTCAGAATCCTGGCTTAAAACAAATAATTTTTAGCTTCCAATCATTAGATATATGATACAGCAACTAAAATAACTACTGTGTGTATGTAATTTGCTGCTGTATAAGATGCATTTAATATCCATTAATTTACAAACTTATCTTAACATTCTGAAGGATATATTATCTTGACCTTTTAGCTCAAAAGAAACATGAGAAACTGTATGCTAATAAATAAAACGCTTTGTTGAAAAGGAAAAAATTCTTTAAACGGCACAGATTACTAAAATCAACTGAAGAAAAAAACAATTATAACAAATCTATGTTAATCAGAGAAACTTATTCTTAATTTTTTTTTATTTTTGTGGTACTGGGGATTGAACCCAGGGGCATTCTACCTCTGAGCTACACCCCCAGCCCTATTTTTTCATTCTTTATTTTGAAACAGGGTCTCACTAAGTTGTGGAGGGCCTCACTAAGTAGCTGAGGCTGGCCATGAACCAGCGATCCTCCTGTCTCAGCCTCCCAAGTACTGGGATTACAAGCGTGTGCCACCATGCCTGGATACTTATTCTTAATTTGAGAATTTACAAGGAATAATTTCCAGTAACTTTGATTTCATGCACAAATTCTAAAAATCAATTAATACAGAAATAATGTTAGTCTTACAAATTACTTTGCAGAATTTTGTAGAGGAGAATATACTTCACTCATTTTATCTCACTTTTATAATACTACTGCAATTATATTGTTTTTTTGACATTTCTCAGCAGAGTTTAAATTTTCTCTTTTAAAACTTCTTTTCTAAATTGAGAGCAGTCAATCTTTTCTTTTCTTTATTGGTGCATTGTAATCATACATCTTGATGGGTTTCAGGGTGGTAGAATTATACATGCACACATCGGTCAATTAGCCCTCCCCCAATTCCCACCCCCATTTCCTCCCCTCTCCCTCCTTCTCGTGCTCAGCATAGTAGTTGACTTTGATATATTTGTGTATGTACATCCTGTGCAGTCAATCTTTTTAATAAGTCTTTGGTTTCTATTTACTCATTAAAAAGCATCTGGATATGAGGTTTTAGTGAGTCGAATACTATTAACTGCCAAACTTCAACTCACAACTTGATCAAACCTAAAAATAAAGATGAAATTAAGCATAATTGTAAAATGTACTTTATTATGTTTTATATGATCAATATTTTCACCATTTTTATTCTTACTTGCTTATGTATTTTATATTATAGACCTTCAATATTTGGCTTAATTTCCAACTGAATTATAGTTCTTACATGAAAAAATATGGTGCATTTGTTTCTGGTACTAGATGATGTCAACTCTAAACTGCTCATTGTATAAAATTTTGCTAACATTTTATAGAAGTATTTTCATATGTATTCAATTTCAATGATTATTTGAGAAAAATTACAATTCTACCTACCTTAGTCAGCATTCTTACTGCTATAATCCAAAGACCTGATCACATAACTTAGAGGAAGGAAGACTAATTTGCTAACAGTTTCCCTTGGAGTTTTGGGGGTTCGGTCCAAGTGAGGCTGGGGACTGCAAATCTCGTGGCATGGTGGTAGGAAGTGGAGAGAGGGAGAACAAGGCTTCGCTCTCACATTATGGAGGCTGGAAACAAGAGAGAGAGAGAGAGAGAGCAAGGGGAGGACAAACCATATATAATTCCCAAGGCCACAGCCCCAGGGACCCACCTTCTCCAACCACACCCTACTAGCTCAGGCTACCACCCAGATAATCCCATTACAATGGATTTATTCACTGTTGAGATTGCAACCAAGCCCCGCTTCCAACATTGCTACCTTGTTTTCGTGAAGGATGGGGGGCATTCTGTTTCCAAACCATTACACTACCAAATGTACCCAACAAGGTTGGGTGAGGGATGATAAACAAGATACACAGCAAATTCAGTGAGTAGATGTAACTACAATCTTTGGTTGCTGGGGGTGGGGATACATGCCTATAATCCTAGTACTCGGGGGGATAAGGTAAGAAGATCTCATGTTTGAGTACAGCCTCAGAAATTTAGGAAGACTGTTTCAAAACAAAAAATAGGGTTGGGGTGCAGCTGACCTCAGTAGTAGCACCCCTGGATTCAATCCCAGTACCACAAAAAAATTGTGGGTATATTTATTTGCATTTGATTCTTACTGGAATCAAATAGAACAGAGGCCAGCAAGGTTTAAGTGACTGTTTTTCTGCCAAATCTTCCACTTGCCTTCTGGACCAACATAAACTGTGAATTTAAGACTTTACGCATGTGTGTGTGTGTGTGCACGCGCACACACACACACACACAAACACAAACACAAACACACACACACACACGTATCACTTACAGTTCCTGCAATCAAAGGTTGGAACACGGCAACTGCTCCCTGGGGAAGAGAGTGAGTGTGCTTGGATGTAGTTAAGACTGTAAATGAATATGTGGTCCTATCTCGGTCAACATTCTCACTGTTGTAAACCATAAAGACTGACTGCACAACTTAGAGGAAGGAAGATTTATTTGCTCAGTTTTCTTAGAGATGTCAGATTCACTCCATATGAGTCCAGGATCTACGGATCTCAGGGTATGGCAGTGGTGGGAAGCAGAGAGAGGGAGAGAGAGGGCTCTGCTCTCACAGCACAGAGGCCCGAAGCAGAGAGAGCAAAGGAGCAAGGGGATTCAAAGACAAAAGCACAGTTCCTATGGCCACACCCCTCGGGGCACACTTTCTTCAGCCATACCCCATCTGCCTATGTTACCACCCAGTAAATCCATTACAATACATTTATCCACTGATGAGTTAAAACCCTCATGGCTTTAATTACATCAACTCTGAACATTAATACATGAGTTCTTTAGAAGACATTCTAAATCTAACCATAAGAGACCCTATGTTAATCCTTGGACTGTCCCCCTAATATCACAGGCTCTCCCAGAAACCACACCTGATTTCACTGCCTCTCTCTATGAAGGCCCAGCCAATGTGAGCAGAGGTGAGACTTGACAGGTCTTGGTGGAAACTAAGAACCAGTGGACAAACCACCAGTCTTTCCTTCTCTTGGCCCTTACAACAGGCATCAACTCATTTCATTACAGTGTCTGCCTTGTTAATGTGAAATGAGTGTCTACATAGTAGTGTCCCCGCAAACCTATGGGTAGGGAAGAATCACTTGTTTTTAAGCCATTGAGGCTTTGTGATTTTTGAAACCACAGTTTAATTTAAACTATCCTGATAGAAACAACCATTTCCTGTAAATTACTCACTGAATACAGGGAGAAAAAAGTATTCAGACTTAGTACTTTATGTCATGTTAAATACGTTAGGCCCTGTCTCAATGCTAATAATAAATTTACAACCAGAATATGCCTCTTTAGTTATCATTACATGTAGAAGAAATTATTAATATAGGGCCCATATTCTGTATTTCATAATGAGGAAAATATAACCATAGTGAAGGGAAAACTTATCATAAAAAGAGGCAAAGCAAAGTGTATTGAGGATTCTAGTGCAAAGAAGCATCCCTGTTCCACTGTATATCTGCAGAACTTTATGAAAATGTTGAAGTAATACATTTTGCATACCTTTCCCCTCAGTGATAATATTGTTTTTAGACACAGAAACTACCTAGGTAGTGCCTTTTGCATTTAAGAGTGTTTCCCAGTGAGGAGCAATCAGTGAGGGGATTGTTATCCTGTTGCAAAAAAATACCTACCTGAGAGCACAGCACAAAAAATACAACTTGCATTGTAGCTATCAATTTTATTGGTGAACAAAACAACTGCTATTCACTGGTTTAGGTTGGAAATACTTTTGGTAGAGATTTCCTTTACATGAAAATGTCCTTCTTGGGATTTTCCAAAAGATGTACTGAAATGGAAAAAAGTAAGTGCTTGGACGTAAATCAACCTTTACAAATAAGTTGCTTCCCGGGAACTGAATTTATTATTTATAATATATGGTGAAAGTAAAATTTACTAAGACAGATAAGCCAGTTTTGAGCAGTGAAGTTAAATTTAATGTATCAAGAGACTACCAGATTTTTAATTAAAGTGTTTTTTTGTTTTTATCAACCCAAATATAAGCCATATAATAATTGAGTTGACCAAATATTTAACATTAAGAGCTATTCAAATGCCTTTTTTACTTAGAATGCATTTATAATGTTGACATGTGAATACAGTTAAAATCCAGTAGCATATATGAATAAATTCCTAAGAGTATAATTGTATCTCAAATTTCAGTTTTTGCTTAAACTAAATATCAATTTTATCTGAATGTTAATGAAAAATGTGCTGCAGTTTTGTATCTGGAGTGATTTTCTGAAGAATACTTTTATTTTGAATATTGAATAGTCAATATCAGATGTAATATTAATCGGGAGCTACATGAAAACAAGCCCAGATTGTTAGAAAGCTTTGGTGTGCATTATGTTGGAGGGCCTCGTAATATTTCCCAGTGGGACTGCTCAAGCGGCCCACTGCCAACTTTAATAGCAGTGTCACAGCCCATTATACAAAACTGCCTTTATCGTGTCTTGAAAGCTTTCCTATTTTTGATATTTTATTGAATATCCAGGATAACAATAAAGCAATTTAATCGTTTGTGTCAGCCAGCTAAGTCAAGTGCTTCTTGTTCAGTTACAGAGTTCACGTGCAAACATCCCAACTAATGAATTAAGACATCTATATTCTCATGTGCAGAAGCTGTGGGTACGTATCTCTTTGTGAAGTCCACGCTAATCATCGTACTATGAACTGCAGGTTAAGTTGACAAAAGTACGTTTGACCATAGGGAAAGTGCTTTTGACAATACTTGCTATCTAACAAAATTGTGAGTATATAATGGTGACATAAGCAAAACCTTGGAAATAAAAGTGCTGGATCAGAGATGGGAGAAGCACAGAAGAACCTAGTCAGAAGGATCCAAATGTTTACCTGCTTAAGATTCAGGGAAAACGTCAAGTCTCCATCCACCATCATGTTTGTGCTGAGCCCATGGATCCCCAGGCTGCTATTAGCTAGTGACTGACCATGACAAGGACATCTGTCCTTAGGAGTAGGTAGGAAACCATTCCCTGATTTGAGGCTCTTCCTTTTCGTGGTGTAAAGACAATAACGATATGGAAAGATTGCTGGTGAAGCAATATGCTCATGGAGAGTTGAGTCTAGCTAGAATAGGACCATGAAGAAAATGTTCACAAATGATGTCTGAGGAGTTTTGCTCATAACTGACTAGGAGTCCAGGAATGATTATGTTAGGGCAGAGCTTTGTGATGAATATCAGGAGACAGGGATGACCTGAGACTCTCAGGGACTCGCACTATCAAGGCTCAAAGGCATAGTTGGGATAGACATGAGGACTCCAGGCAGGTAGCAGCACTGAGCTTGTCCATGTTGTAGGAGGGAAGAAAGGGTTGAATTTTATCAGGGATCATGGTCACCTGAGTTCCTCTCTTCCCTCCTGCCAGTGTCACTGTGGAGGGGGCTTCAGCCAGAGAACGAGGTCTCCCAGGGATCCCTCTTCAGTTCTCCTATTGGAGCAGAGTCTGGGGGAGGTGTGATCTTATCCATGTATCTTGTCCCTCTTCCTCTCATGGAAGGACATTTATAAAAACTAACCCCACAGAGTTTCAAGCACATTGGCTGAAGTCAATTTGCAGCTCAGTCCAATCTTTCATGGGTACTGGCAACAAAACATTTGCTTTTAGCTGAGGAAAAAGTGACAATTTGTCAGCATGAGTAAGATGCCTGCAACAGTTTTATTCATATGATATAGCTGAATATTCAGGGCAATCCTATCCATTTTACAGATAGCAAGCAAACAACGAGTTGCCCTTAATCACATATCTTACACATGGAAGACCAGAGAGGAAATCTGGTCATAACTTATTCCAAAGCTTTTCTACTCTATCACACTCCATTTCAGAGATCGGTTAACCCGCCATTAGTCAATTCCTCAGCTGTACCACTGCATATGGCTTTGTCTTTAAATAGACAAAAAGCTGGTTTCATGATCAGTAATAAAAACAGGCACACACACATTCTAGAGGTCTTTTGCTTCCTTTTTTTGGTACTGGATATGAACCCAGGGGCATTCTACCCCTGAGCTACATCCCCCAGCCCTAGTTTACTTTTTATTTTTGAAACAGGGTCTTGCTAGGTTGTTGAAAGTCTTGCTAAATTGCTGAGGCTGGCCTTTAACCTTCAATCCTCCTGTCTCCGCTTCCCAAGTACTGGGATTATAGGCATGTGTCACCATGCCCAGTGGACTTTAACTTTTGAATGAGTCATGGACTATACGTAAAATCTATGACTGACCCCCCCTTCACAAATATGGCAGTGATAAATATTTTGTTTTATAAGAATAAATATCCTGAAAAGAACTGTTAAAAATGAAAACATAATAGGAGGTCACAAAAAGGATCCTCGAAAGAATGTATTATGTTACCAAACCTTCACAGAATTTCCAAGAATATTTTCCATGAAACATTTGTTTCATCTGTCTCTGATTTGCAGTTTATAATCAGTGTCCTGAGGACAGAAAAAGTTATTTTTTGTTAAGTTATCTTGGCAAAGTCCCTTTTGAAGATTCACCTCTCTATAGATAACTTCTGAAATTTAAATTTTAGAATTAAACTTACATTTAAACTAAAATAACCTTGGTTGCACTTAGCAACATTTTCCTCTTGTTCCTAAGTCGTAATCTCACTGTGTATATTTTTTCTTCCCATTAATTTGAGAAACACTTTGGAAATCTCAAATTAATAACTACTGGTAAAGCAGACTCTTGCCTGAGGAATACTCTCCGCTGCATTTCATGGCTGGCCTCTAACACCGACTCTTTCATGTCTGACTTTCAACTTCTAGTGCCTGGTGATACTCTGAATCGGTCAGATGATAAGAACCCAAGATACATTATACCTTCCGGAAGAGAAACACTTTATGTTAAAAATTGTAGTCTTAAACCGGGCGTGGTTACACACACTTGTAATCCCAGTACTTGGGAGGCTGAGACCTGAGGATCGCAGGTTCACGGCCAGCCTCAGCTACTTAGTGAGACCCTCCACAACTTAGTGAGACCCTGTTTCAAAATAAAGAATAAAAAAATAGGGGTAAGGGTGTAGCTCAGAGGTAGAATGACCATGAGTTCAATCCCTAGTACCGCAAAAAAAATTGTAGTCTTAATACTTATAATATTTACTAGAATATGTAAATAATGTATAGAGGCACTGACATTTATAAGCTTAATTAAAGGTCTGAATAATCAAAACTATAAGGGTACTGGGTGTAGTAGCTCACATCTGTAATCCCAGTTCTTGGGAGGCTGAGATAGGAGGATTGCAGTTTTGAGGCCAGCCTCAGCAACTTAGTGAGACCCTGTTTCAAAATTTAAAAATAATTTATAAAGGCAGGGCTGGGGGTGTAGTTCAGAGATAGAATACCCCTGGATTCAATCCCCAGTACCAAAAAATAAAAATAGAGATAATGAGTAGTTCATTTCAATAGAGCTACTAATATGATTCAGTTAGTGAAGGAAAGATCCGTGGACTCCAATTGTTATATTTTCATGCATTTTTAATTTAGAGGTCTACCTATATATATATGTGTGTGACATAATTCAAGCTTTGCTCCTATATTGCCTTAAAATATACTCAATACCTGACCCACATAAATGAAAATAGACTTAGTAAGGAAATAAATTACCACCTTTATTAAAATCAGAAACAACCAAATGTTACCTTAACAAACTCAATTAGAAATGTAAAATTGTTAGATTTTGGTGGGAGGTATATACTATGTTCTATACATTTATGCTGGCTTTCTGAATCTCATAGTATTTTGAAGATAGTTTTCATTTGGAATTATAAGAATCTGAAATTACAGGATTTAGCGGGCTCAAATATTTCACAGTAAATTACAGTATGGAAGAATGATTTAATATGAAAACACTACACCTTTTGATAGGAGCAGTTTTTAGCTACATGTTCCAGTTAGAACCTGTTGCAATCTTATGCAGCCTGGCTTATTCTGTGGCATGGCGCAGGTGAGCATGGAACTGATGTGGAATTTGCAAGCAGAGGCCTGTCAGTTACCGAGGACAGCTGATCTCTAGAGTCAAGGCTTACTCGCCCCACTTCCCATAGGGCATGCAGGGGTGCCGTGAAGGTAAGAGTAGCAGGGAGAAGATCGGACAACTGTTAAACATAGAGAGGGATATGAGAAAGAAAGAGGAGAAATTTTCAATTGGTCTTATATTTGAATATTGACCAAAAGTATGAAGGATGTGAGGATTTGAGATGGAACTGATCACAAAACAAGCTTCCACAGAAGCCCAGTCTGAGACCAGCACAGTTTCCAGCAAACATTTCCAGTTGGAAGTGGGAAAAAAGCCCTTACTAGAATGCCTGGTGGCATTGTGTGTGTGTGTGTGTGTGTGTGTGTGTGTGTGTGTGTGTGTGTGTATGAATATATATATATATATTTTTCTAAATATGTATTTATATTAATACATATATATCTTTTCCTAAATCTTGTAGATTTGAACACTTGAGACTCAGATAATTTGAATCAAAGTATCTCTATGTCAGATAAATGAATCAAATGCATGAATAAATGGTGGCTAATCACATGATCGAAAATTTGACACCATCTATAATTAGAAGTATCCTGTCTAAAAGAGAACTGTTCATGATAGTTATGTATGAAAACAAAATGTGGCTGGTGAGATTAGGCACTTCATTATAGAATTCTGAGAAGAGTTAATGAGAATAATGAGTGCTACAAAAGTTGGAGGCCTAAATTATCGATAATGATCGCTTTCATCATGCCAGATCATTTTTCGCTTCGAAATTCATGTTTTCTCTGTGTGCAGTAAAGAAAAATTTGACTTGGTTCCTAGACAATTGCTACATTTATTTTACTACATTTTGGATGAGCCTTGAATGAACAATTCAATATACTTTTACGTTGTCTTTTACCAAGAAAAGAATTTCCTTTCATATTTTAAGATAAATCAAGACCACCTTTTCTGAAGCAGTTCTCTTAAGAATAAATCATCCTAGGAAAATGTGAATTTTTCAAGGTAACATAATGTAAAAATATAGATTGGCAATTATTTCCATTGTTTAGTTACATTTTATATTGATTA
The DNA here is from genome assembly GCA_004027185.1 of Glis glis. Lineage (NCBI taxonomy): Eukaryota > Metazoa > Chordata > Mammalia > Rodentia > Gliridae > Glis > Glis glis. Next base: position 41,401 of record PVJS01007102.1, read on the forward strand.
TTTAATTTATCTTATTAGGTCCCTTGTTTTTAAATAATATTTTAATAGATTTCTTTTAGTAGATATTTTCATTTTGGATCGTTCTAGGACAAAATACACGTGGTTTGGAACTATTTCATCTTTCACAATGGCGAGAACTGATGAACACAGGTGGCAGTGTTCCCCCTGGTTAACTGACTTGGAGGTCTGAACAGTTGACCCTTCATCCACTGAAACCTTGGTGAGTCCTCTGTGGATCCTCTCTCTTTGCACTGGCTCTAAGTTTCCTTTAACTTGCTTATTTTTTTCATGGGTTGACTTGCTTTTGAATTGCTAATGTTGCCTTCATTTTTAACTTCAGAAAAGCACACTAAATTAACACGACTCAATTAGACAATAGGTACTAATTTCCTGCTCATTTAGACAATACATTTTCTTCTGAGTTTGTTTCATGACATTTTTTTGGAATAAAAGTTTTTCTTATTAATGTCATTTTTTAAATTGCCACCTAGTTGTGAATTACCAGGCATCCAGGTATTTTTTATTGCCAATTCTCTAATTCTGTTTTGTGAAATCCTAAAATATAGTATCACAATTTCTCTACTAGGAAAGTTATTTCATATTAAGAGGAAAATGTATATTCAGAGTTTTATTATTCCTGATAGTTCTCAATAATATTAGTGAAGAAATAAACTTAGTTCCATGGTAGACAAAAGACATGTTCTCTTGCATTTTCTCAATAAATAAATCTCCTGAGCCATAGTTTTGGCCATTAAATTTCAGAGATCAAAATCTTTTATCTCAATAAGAGTCTTTTGTTGGAGTAACTTTTCCCAGGTATACAATCATGTGATTAGTATTAAAAATAAGGTTACATAAAACTGTGGAAAATTAATATAGTATTTTAAGAAATTTGTAAAATTTCTTAATTTTATGAAGAGCTGAGAAATATGTTCACTTCTTAAATACTGTTTCCATGTACTATAAATATAGTGGTGCATGGAGCCATACCATGGCACAATGATATCCTCCAAGTCCCTTACCACTCAAGATGTCCCAGGCCTCAGTGATTACCTGTCATAGGAAGAACTGTGTCCATCCAAAATTCATATGTTGAAAACCTGGCTCCCGAAAACACAGGGTGTGAGTACACTTAATGATAGAGTCCTTAAAGAAGTAATTAAGTTAAAATGAGACCTTTAGGGTCAGCTGTCATTCAAAATGTAATTTTCTCCTAAAAAGAGATCTTAGGACATCTGAAAGACACCAGAGCTTGTACACCTGGAGAAAAGGCCGTATCAGGAAACAACCATGTGGTGGTTGTCCCTGAGCCAAGGAGAGAGATCTCAGGAAAAAACAAATTGCAAAACACCTTTGTTCTTGTGCTTCTAGCCTCCAGACCATGGAATTTTTTTTTTTCTATTTAAGCCAACCAGTCTGTGGTAAACTAAAACACAATAAAACGAAGACACAGAGTTAAGATTTTTCCAATCTCCATGGTTTATTGAATCTACGTACAACAGCAGGTTGAAGCAAAGAGAAAGCAATGGTGCAGGTCAGGATAGGCTGCAGGTGGGGTAGGGGACTACACCAGCTGAGTGATGGTTAGCACAGTACCCGTGTGCCCTATCGCCTCTCCCTCTCTCTTTTCCATCACATCTGTTCTTGCTGGCATTAGGCAAAGGAGGACTGGGGTAGAGGATTGATTAAAGGAGGTCCAAATAATGGAGGCGTCCTAGGACTAACATACACACCCGCTTTATCAGGGGATTCAGGGACATGGACATTTTATTCCTTGTATGAAATTTATTCATTATTATTCCAATGAGTAAGAATCTGTGTGTCTAGTTATCCTAGCAGACAGAATCCACCTCCACTAAGAAAACTTAGTATTGAGAGGTGAACATATTTAATTATTTTTGTCTCTTTCTGTGTTGATCTTGCCAAATTGTATTAAGTGTGAATCATGGACATGGTTAAACATATAACTTGAGGTAAAATAAACACAATTCCTCCATATGTCCTCAGTTAATCACAAAAAATAAATATGTTTAAACATATAAATTGTCAAATGATCAAATCTGTTCAGAGGAAGAATGCTTTGGGCAGAGAAAAACATAATAAATACTACTATTTGCTACTGCCATATTGAAAAGTCTTATGTTAGCATATGGTGTCTTCTTTATTTTACATTGTATATTAAAATCTAAAAAAGGCTCAAAAAAAAAGAAAGACAGGACCAATAGCAGCTAGTGATTGGACAGATCTGGGGCCAGCTGGTGCTCATATTTTTACATTAGATAGGATAGAGTTGGATTTATATTATCAAATAAAACAAATTTGGACAAAGATGAGGGGAGATTTTACTTAGAAAAAAAGACTGTCATTATACGGGGGAATTCTTCCATCTCAGAAATTACCCAGTGTCTTCAAATCAAAAAGAAAAGGGTCTTAAAAAGGATAAGGAAGGTCAAGCAAAGATGAACTGAATTTATTGGGGGTACTGGGGATTGAAACCAGGGGCATTCTACCTCTGAGCTATACCCCCAGCCATATTTACTTTTTTTTTTTAATTTTCAAACAGGATCTCACTCAGTTGCTGAGGGTCTTCCTAAGTTTCTGAAGCTGGCTTCAAACCTGTGATCCTCCTGTCTCAGCCTCCCAAGACTTGGGATTAAAGGCATGTGCCACCACACCCAGCTGAACTGAAACTTTAAGGGATGCCGGACAGCTCAAGAGAAGGGTCTGAAAGAGAAAATACCTCCCCATGGGCAGCCAATGCCCAAGCGACGCTGATCAGGGGACATGTTCCTCTTTCTAGTGCTTGTTCAGACTTGGGGCCAGCAGAGTTCAGCGGCCTGTGGAGGGGAGACCTGCAAGATAAAGCAGAAGCAAGAAATGAACAACAAGTAAACACTTGGTCAATGCTACTTTATTATTTTAACAAAGCCATTGCTTTTGATTAAGGTAAATGGAATTTTTATGAATTGAAGAGTTAGCAGTGATATATAGTACTCGTCCTTAGCCACCTGTATAAGCTTTTTAGCCTCCATGCTTAAAAAAGAGAATCCACTTGGAAATATATTCCATACTCCTTTTCATTTTTTGTGTTACTGGGGATTGATTCCAGAGGCATTCTACCATTGAGCTATATCCCCAGCCCTATTTTTATTTTTTATTTTGAAACACGGTCTCACTAAGTTGTAGAGGGCCTCACTAAGTTTCTGAGGTTGGCCATAAACCTGGGATCCTTCCGTCTCAGCCTCCCAGGTACTGGGGTTACAAATGTGCACCACCGCACCGGGCTTCCACACTATTACTTGTAGTGTCTTCATCTCCTCTTCATTCTTTTCTCATTTTGGTTTATGACATAGCCTAATTTTTAAAATAATTCTGCATGATGTGTTCGGTTGAAGAAAGTGTTTTAAAAGAAAACACAACTTAACCCAGGCATTGATACATATAATAAGGGCTAGAATCGGAATTTGACAGCACCGAAATGCACAGATACCCCGCGATACATGTTCCAGGGGGCTGTAATCACAGAATGTTAATATAATGGTGCCCCTGAGGGCACAACCTGACAGCTGGGTACAGCAGCATGGATCCAACTGCAGCTGCATAGAGGGGAACGGTGTTTAAAGCAACAAAATCCATTACAGATTTGAAGAGCACTATTATCATTATTTTATGATTATTCTGCAAAGTACATATATTATTAGAATTTTAATACAGATTTAATTTTTATCTGATAATTAGTAAAGACAAATTATTTGAAAGCAAACCACCTGTGCCCATTCCATTTAACATGCCTTAATAACACTTATAAAATTCCTCAAAGGTAGTAGATTATGACTGTAGATACTGCTTTCATCCTTCCGAAGCTCCAACTCTGATTCTATCACCTACTATTTATGCAACTTTGAGGAAGTCAGTTCACCTCACCAACCAGCAGTCTCTTAACCCTAACATGAATAATGTATCTGTCTAACAGGCCTGCTACAAGCATGAGTTAAAATATTACTTGGAAGAAATTTATATCAGGAGTAAAATATTAGTTTACAAACTTTGGTATGTATTACATAGTATAAGTATAAATATAGGCAAGTTTCAAGTGTCAGGTTTCTAGTAATGGCAAGACTAACTGTATGAGAAAAATGTTCCTCAAATACTAATTCTAGATATAAAATTAGATTATCAATGGAATATAAAATTAAAATATGTTTGCATGTGCCCAGTTTTATTAGTAATCATATATAAGCTGTGAGTGTGTGTGTGTGTGTGTGTGTGTGTGTGTGTGTGTGTGTATGTTACTGATAATTGAACCCAGGGCATACTACCTCTGAGTTACATCCCCAGCCCTATTTTATTTTTTATTTTGAAACAGGGTCTCACTAGGTTGTTGAGGGCCTAAGTTGCTGAGGCTGGCCACAAACCTGTGATCCTCCTGTCTTAGTCTCCCAAGTACTGAAATTACAGGCATGCACCACTACACCCAGATATATGTAAGCTATTTAAAACATATTTGTAGATGTGTACAGTGACTTAAAGTTTTAAATGTAAGACATACTAGAAAATATTTTGACATGAATGATAATGGACAGCATATCCATTGTTTGCATCATAGTTAAAGCAGACTTAGAGAAAAATTATATAGCTTTAAATGCTTATTTTGAAAAACATAAATGTAGAAAATTAATGATGCAAGTGGCCACTTTAAGAAAATATCCATGCACTTTTTGTTGTTGAAAATATGGACTTTACAAAATATAGCAAGTAAAATATGTATGAAAAATATAAGAATATTTTTCTATGAATACTAAGATGACTGTTATAGAAATGCCTATTGAAAATCCCTTTTCTTGTCAAAAAAAGATATGCCTATTGAACACAAGTAAGGGTAAGTGCTATTAGAGTGAAAAGTATAAAAACTTAGTAAGTAAACTGGACTAAAGACATGAATAGCCACCACACCAAAGAAGATAGAAATGTAAATAAGCATATAAAAAGATGTTCATTATTATATATCATTAGGGAATGGAAAATTTAACAATGAGATATCATTACAGACCTATTAAAATGGGCAAATTTGAAAACACTGACTCCAAATGCTGGCGAGGATATGGAGCAATAGGAATTCATTCGTTGCTGGTAGGAATGCAAACTAGTAGAGCCACATTGGAAGACAGCAGAGTCCTTTTTTTTTGATAAAACAAACATATCCTCAACATACAATTAAACAACTGTGTTTCTTGTCATTTACCTAACAGCTGAAAACTTATGTCCGCACAAAACCTGCACATGGACGTTTATAGCACCTTTACTCATAACTGTAAAAACTTGGAAACAACCAAGATGTTCTTACACACTTAAATAGATAAACTGTGATACATCGAGACAGTGAAATATTATTCAGTGCTACAAATAATCCTCAAGTCATGAATAGACATGGATGAAATTTAAATGCATATTTGTAAGTGAAAGGAGCCCATCTGAAATTGCTGTGTGCCATATGACTCCAACTACGTGACATTCTGGAAAAAGTTGAAAGCCATGGAGACAGTTGAAACTTATAAAACTCAAATCACTGTGCAAAGCACTAAAGGGAGGGAACGGGGAGGGAACGGGGTGGGATTTGAGGGAGGGCAAATCGGGCAATGTGTGCATGTATGACTCTTATAGCCTAACACCTATTAAATGTATAATTACAATGCACCAATAAAAAAAAAAAAATGAACCCAAAAAAAAAAAAGAATCAATGATTTCCATGGCTTAAGGAGGAGAGAAAGATGAATAATGGAAGAATACATGATATTTAGGGAAGTGAAACTATTCTGTATGATCCTGTAATTGTGAATACATATAATTGTATATTTGCCAAAATCCATAGAATGTAAACACCAAGAGTGAGCCATTAGGTAAATTATCCATGTTTTCATTTTTTCTTCACTCTGACACTTATCTTTTGTCTTTTTATAATGGCCATTCTATCAAATATGAGGTGATATCTCATTGTGATTTTTTATTTGCATTTCCACGATGATTAATGATGTTGAGAGTTTTTATATATGTGTTAGTCAACAGAATGTTCATGGAAATGGAAGAATTAGTATTGTTAAGATATTTATACTATACAAGACTATCTTTAGATTTAATTAAACAACAACATTCATATAATATTTTTGAGTGAATTAGAAAAAAATTTTAAATTTGTATGGAACCACAAAAGACCCAAGGCAGCCAAAGAAATTTTGAGCAAAAAGTACATTGCTAGAGGCATATAACTACCTGACTTCAAAATTTACCATAAAGCTGTACTAATCTACATAGCACAGTATGGCATAAAAGTAAACTCATGGACCAATAGAACAGGGCAGAGAACCCAGGAATAAATAAACAAATTTACAGTTGGTTAATTTTTTTAACAAAGATGTCAGATCACACAATGGAGAGAAGATAATCTCTTCAATAAATGTTATTGAGAAAACGGGACATCTGCATACAGAAAAATGAAATTAGGCCCTCATCTCCCACTATACGAAAATCAACCCAAAATGAACCTAGGTACATAATAATGAGTTTAATGGAAATAAAAAATAATTTCAAAATACTTAAATTCTCTTGTTAGAACTACTTCCTCCAGCTTCATCTTACCAAATTTTTCTCAGTTTGACAGTAAAATATTTTACTATGTTTAAACTATGTGGATTAGCTGGTGTTTATTTTTCTTATCATTATGTATTTCATTTTATTTTCTCCCAATTTATTATTGTGATATATGCTCAATTCTAATAACAAAAAGAAAATGCAGCAAATTGGAGTATTGGAAAAGAAACATCTAAATATCATCACAAATAAAAATTATTTTTGCTGTCAGATTTTAAAGGCTATTTTACATAAGTGTCTGTTGTGAACATTATTAGTTTCTGACTGAATCCAGCTATCCCATCCTGACTTAGGTCTTGAATATATTTTTCTTCAAACAGTTATGACTCCCAGGTTGAGGAATTACTTAATAGTTTCAAACATTTTTTGCAATCATTTCTAATGCCTAAAATGTTGTCATTTTATTTAATAAGACAAAAACAGAAATGTCTGGGGTCTTTGAGGAAACTGCTTACTCTTAAGAGAGCCACAGGACAAGAGCAGATGAACTTGGCTAACTGCAGAATGAAGCCCCTGGGTAAATTCACCCTTTACCCAACTTTATCTCTCTATGTATGCATCATACTTCTTCATTGTTCACATCAGTTTTTTAATTTTATCTTGTCCGGTTTTGTTACCTACTTGGTAGCCAAAAGATTTCCAACTGATATAGTGATATTATATAGTTAATACACTAAACAATTCTATCCTGCTATAAGACTTATTTAAAATAATTTATGAATATAATTTTAATCTGAGAACTAGTATAGTTCAACACCCTATGATAAGGACACAGAACTTAGATTCTATTATCCTGACCAGAGCTGACTGGACTAAGCCTAAACATCTCATTGAAGGCACCTGGAGAATTTATCATGGAAAGCAGGTGGATGCAAACTTTCCAATTAAGAGCCCGTTTCAGTTAACATTCTCACTGCTATAACTCAAAGATTTATTTGTTCACAATTCTGGAGATTTCAGGGGTTCAGTCCATGTTAGGCCATGTTACATCTGTGGAGTTCAGGGCATGAAGATGGGAGGCAGAGAGAGAGGGAGCATCTGCTCTCACATTACAAAGGCAGGAAGCAAGAGAGGGAGAGAAAGAGGAGGAGGAACCATATAGAACCCCCAAGGCCACACCCTCAGAAACCTCCTCTCAGGAACCAAGCTCCACCTCCAACATGGTTGCTTGTCTTTGTGAGGACTAGGAGGACATTCTACATCCAAACCATTACAAAGCCTATTTTCAAAGGATGGAGTTGATTTTTCATGATGGTTGACTTTCCACTTCTGCCCGCTGAGATAGTTCTGAACTTCTGCCTGCTGAGATAGTTCTGAACTTCTTCATCAATCAGTCTTGTCCATAGTTCATTATTAGATTTATAGTCCTTATTCATCTGAATTGAAAAAAATTGTTGGCTCTTCAGGGTATTGATTAAGTGTAATATTTAATTTACTTTTTAACATTTTAGATTAGCTCAATAAAATCCTGAATTTTGAAACCTCAGGCCCTGCTGACAGATGATATTTATAGAATTCTCTCAGACTGCATAGGAAAGATGATGATTGTGTATTAGAAAGTTCCCTGTGGCTATGACACACCAGTTGTGTCTCAGGAATTGTCTTCCCTGCCTTCTGTTTACTTTCTGGTGTGAAGTCCTCAAATAACTCACAGGGTAATATCTTTGACTCTCATGTGGATGGTGTCTGCTTAATAACAAGTCTTTCCATTCTTATACAATCATGTTCCATTTACTATAGTCATTTCCCCCCTATACTTGAAAAACACTTTAGATACTTTTTTATAATATGATCACAGTCCAAGAGAAGTAATTGCTGAGCATATTTAATGACTGTTCAAATTGTACAGTTAAGTCTCCATCCTTGGTTGTGGCACACTGTTAGAACTCACTGTATTTCTGCCCATCTGCTATTATTCTCATCTACGAAGGGCAAATATCTCTCTCTTTCAAAAATTCTATTGGAGCATTGTAATTTTACATCATAGTGAGGTCCATAGTGATACATTAATGTATGCACACAATATTATTCAGTATGCTTCCTTTCCTCTACCTCCCCTTTCCCTGCCCTCCTCCTTCTCCCAATCCCCTTCCATTTTCTACTGATCTCTCCCAAAATTTTATGAGGTTCCTTTTCCCCTATTTTCTCTCCAGTTTCTGCATCTGAGAGAAAGCATGTGGCTCTTGGTGTTGTGAGTCTGGCTAATCTCACTTAACATTATGCTCTCCAGTTCCATCCATTTTCCTGCAAATGACATAATTTTGTTCTTCTTTATGGTAAATTAGGACTCTACAATATGTACCATTCATTGGCTGACGGACACCTAGGTTTGTTCCCTAACTTGGCTATTATAAATTGTGCTGCTATAAACATGAATGTGCATGTATGACTATAGTATATTAACTTTTTTTGGTGCATTGTAATCATACATCTTGATGGGTTTCAGGGTGGTAGAAGTATACATGCACATTTTGGTCAATTCTTTTGGAAAGATACCAAGGAGTGGTATAACCGGGTCATCCCTAGTCTTTTGAGAAACCTCCATGCTGATCTCCATAGTGATTGTACTAATTATCAATTCCATCAATAATGTGTAAGCATTCCCATATCTTTGCCAGCATTTATTATTGTTTGTATTCTTTATGATTGGCATTCTAACCGGAACAATATGGAATCTCAGTTTAGTGTTGATTTTCATTTGAAGGTAAATATTTCATAAACTAGTGATTTGATTACAAGCAAATCTAGGTGGTCATTTTACACACGTTTTTCATAACAGATCTTCAACTTAATAAAATTACAAATTGTTGTTAATGGTATTTAAATAAAACATGTATTTCCAGATTGTATATTCTTAATAAAATGCAGTCCTGTCTGTATGTGGTTTCTATAGTTGTGGTTGCCCTTTTAGTGGCATTAAAATAATCAGTGTAACAAGTGCTAACCATGCTTGACCTCTTATGCTTGAAGATAAGTTCTCTAGACATCATCTTGAGCACACATTCTCAGGTAAAATTGTGTTGTTACAATCCAAGTGCAGCTAGATGTTGTCTCAACATCAAGATAGAAAATCACATTCCATAAATGCTAGATTCTCAAATAAGCTTTAGAACCTATCGCAGAGCAGTGAAGTATTTAAAGAGGCATTTTCTAAACAAGCATTTCAACATTTATTCATAGTTTTAAAAATGTAAAGGAGGAAGAAAATATTTAATCATTCCACTGCCATTCTTAATAAGATTTCTTGGTCTTTCCTGTTCACTAGTCTCTTGAAACTTGCAGAAAGCTTTTCTTCCTAAAGTAACATTTCACACACTCTTTCTGCTGTTGTTGTCTGTAGATCTATTGTCCCAGATCCATATCTAAGATATTTTTTCACAAATTATTGCATCTGTCTAATATGCATCAACTCAAGAAAGTACAGTTCTGTGTGTGTATGTGTGTGTGTGTGTGTGTGTGTGTGTGTGTGTGTGTGTGCCTGGGCACTCTGTTAGGTAGTTAGATAGGCATGAGCACTGGAAGTCATGCTGCTGGAGATCCCTCCAGGACTTTCAGGCCTGTGAACTGGAGGCATGATGCTAAAACTTCCCTCTGGGCTCCCATCCCTTGAGGACTTTCCACCTTCTCAGATCACCTTAGACTTTTCTGTAAATGGGCAGACCCCCAAAACATAAAAATCTTCACGAAGGCTTCCACATTCTGGATCTGCCCCAGGATCACCCCTGAAAAGACAGACCCTCCTCTTAACCCTTCCAGATGTGGTTAACTTATGGTTAGAACTTCTTTTTCTAAGAATTTAGAACACTCTTCTTTGAGAACTCAGCGTTCTGGATGAGCTTGTGCAGAGAAGGACCCAAATCAACCTAAAAGGACTCCTACCTAATTATAATGCTTTTAACACATCATTAGCATTGTGGTTTTGCTCCCCTCCCCATGGGCATCACTTGGGTGCTTATGGGTAAGCACATATGCAGTGGTCAATACAGGTATGTACATGGTCCTCTGCCACTCAGCCTTGTCCATCAGAGGACCTCATAGAATCAGGAACTAAAGTCAGGTAGAAGCGGGTTCCAGCACCTCCTCCTGAGGTCTCTGACCACTCAGTGAAGAGACCTGCTCTCACCCTCCTTTGAGAGTTCACTATTACTTGCAAGAAACCTCTTTGCTTGCAACGATGGGAGACTGGGGTTCCACTCATAGGATCCCCCACCCCTGGCAGTGGTGATGTAACTACTGCCCAAATAGCCTTTGTACTTTCATAGGAGAAGAAGCTAAAAGGCCAGTGTCTAAATTATCTGAATTTGGAGGAAGGTAGAGTATCCCTGCCCCTACATTAAGACATCATTTTGCCTCATAGGTAAAACAGCTAACCATGCTGGGTCTGTGTCAGAACCTGAAGCCGTGGATGAATGATGTTCAGTAGTTGTTCAACAGTCCTTCCACTCACTGTTTCTACCACATAGAATCACAAGGTATATAAACTTTTAAGAAAAAAACAAAGCAGAGATCAGAGAGGAGTGAGCACCGGCATTCGACTACAAGCTTCAGCAGCAAGTAAATTCATGAACTCCTGTTTATGCAATTAAGTAGAACCAGGAGGGTGGTGTGATGTGTGTCGCAAGCCTATGCATTAGTAGATTAGTAACACTAAATTTAAGGATAATTTTGAGCAAACGTTCAAGTTAAGATCAAGAAGCAAAAAAAAAAAAAGTAATCCGAATAAGTGCAAACATGATTAGGTAAGAAAAAAAAAATGCGTTACAAAGACACATACCTAAAGTTTTCAGCTGAAGAAAGCCAAGTATTTTGGAGATAATACTATTGATTTATCTTCCTTTAGAAGTTCAAGATCATATTCTCAACAGTTCTTTATGAAAGAATCCAAGAGTATTTACGGTTGTATACCATTTAATTAGGGGGAATTTTTGGAGACAATAAGTTTTTTATTGATTGCGTTTATCTTGATGGCTATCATGTACTGAATCTGTAATATTTATCATTCTAGAAGCTAGGTGATTACAGCCCAAACAAACAAAAAAAAAAGTGCTGAGTTACTCATGGTATTTTAAGTAATGTAAAAATTCATAGCTTTGAAAGCTAAAGATTTTGATTTGTAAGAGATTAGCTCTGTGAAATAAACTTTATTAGTCTTGCTTTTATGACTGCTATTAGTTTTAATTTGTTTTTAACTGTGAAGGAGGTGTAGTATTTATAATTCTGTAAGGACTGAATTTTTCATTAAGCAGGGGAGTAGATCATGGAGTGCAGTATTTACAAACAGGATGAGTGATGATGCCAAGACTAGATCTCACAGTATCTCAGCAGGTGGGGAAAAGGAAGACTGAACAGGACTCATATGAACACTTGTGCTTTTTCTCCTATAAATACTTTACATTAATTTAGGGTCTTGGAAATGCAGAAGCATGGATTGTTTTCTCAGTGACCACACACTGAGACTTATGGTGAAGTTGTGTTTCCAACATAGCTGGGAAGTTTGAGAAACAAGGTTGATGTAAGGACGTTGCTGAATGCATCCATGAGCTTAATATGACTCAAGATGATCAGCATAAAATATCCCCTCAGCCCTTTCCCTAGTGTTTTTAGTGAACTAAAATCAATATACTGAGCCCAACTGAACTTGGGAGAAGGAAAAGAAAGCCTCACTCATAACGGATGTTAATATCTTGTTGGTACTATCACATGGAGCACAAACAGAGGCTGTTTACTATGTGTGAGGAACTAGATGTCCATGGAGAAGACCCATCTCCATCATCAGGAGCTGAAACACAAGCCCTTCAGTTAAGGCCGGGGAAGTATGTAAATTGTGGTTACAGAAACTCTGAAAGACGTTTATTGGGAGAGCAGAAAAAAAAATCCTTAGTTGTAAATGGGCTGCCTCAAAACGATGAAAATAAATGTCATTAGTGGAACTGAAGAACTTTGAATTCATAAACATTCAGTTTATAGGGGTTAAAAATAAAATGCCTACTACACAAGTGTGTATTGATACCTAGTTAAATTGTGTGAATTAATGATTAATCAATTGTGTATATTTTAATACTAGCCACAATGTAAATAATCTGCACCTGTCCATAAAATGTTAGAATGATAATAAGCAAGTAAATAAACAAATAAAATAAACAAATAAAATGAATTTAGAAAGCAGCACTCCATACATAATACTAATGGACAATGTTCATTTTTGTCCGTTTTCACATCATATTACAGATGCACCTAATATATTCTGGCAAATAGTAACTAATCAAATTTGCTTGTTATGTATTAAAAATGAAATATTCATAAATCAGGTCTCACAAGACATTAGTTGTAATATAATTCCTTTCCTAGTATCCTTTCCTTATAATGATAAAAAATAATGTTCATAGAGTCTCAATTTTTCAGGATTCAAGTATACTTCTGAAATTGGAGGCTGCCTCTTCACAATAATCACATATTTCAATCTTAAAATACCATTTTATAGGCATTAATAATGGTTTAAGACATTGTTTATCTTATGTTTAAGCTATTTCTGATTTGATCCAAAAATAATATTTGACTAAAACAGAAGAAATAAACAGTATAGAGAAGTTATGTATTTCACAATAATAATTTTATGATGAAATCTAACTATGAATACAAATAAAATAATCAATATTTAATAAATAAACCAAGGAAGAGGATTTATTATAACTTAGACACTGCCTTCTCCTTATGTATTTTACTTCATTAGGAAATGGCCAGGAGGCTTAGACATACAGTGAAAAATCTCTTCTCCTTTTAGTAACTTTTGTGCCTGCTTTAAATTGATCATTTGTTTCATCACCAAATCCAGAAGCAGAGGGCACGTCCTTTCCACATGCAGAATTCCCTTACATAAGTTGAATTCCCTCTTTGTCATTTCAAGTTAGTCTTTTTTTTCTTTTTGCTTGTTATTAGGAAAAAGTAGAAAGGAAGAAAAAGAAAAAAAGAAAGAAGAAAGAAAGAAAGAAAGAAAGAAAGAAAGAAGAAAGAAAGAAAGAAAGAAAGAAAGAAAGAAAGAAAGAAGAAAGAAAAGAAAAGAAAGAGCGAGCTAGCTCACTACTTGCTGAGCTGTCTGCATGTTGATTAACAGGCTAGCAAAGGACATTTGAGTGCCCTTATGATATTTTGCACAAAAGACACAGTGTTTGTGGCTCCACTCAGAGAACCCAAAATAGCATCCAGTAAACAGTGACATACTGACTGTGCTTTGGTACCAAAAGCCCAGCATTTGTAACTCGGAGCAGTGTGGCACATGAACGTTTGCTGAGAGGCCTGTGAGTCACATTAAGAACCGTCTTCCCAGCTCCTCCTCATGAGTTTGATAAGAAGTTTGGATGTCAGTTTCCTGGGAAGTCCTGGAATTTGAAGCTATAGTGGTAAGATGGGCATATGATAATCAGGCATATTTTGAATTATATAGATCATTTAATAAAAAATAAGGCCAAAAATACTTGAAAAACGGTTGTTGGTTTGTACTTCATAAGGAAAAATCCTAAAAAATATTAAAACCATGACATGTATATTGAATTGTCGCTAAAAGTTCTATTTGTAAGAACAAATCTCCAGTGCCACGAAACAGACTGAGGGGGAAAAAAAAGTTGTATCTTAAGACATTTGAAACTTGTTTCTACAATGAATATATAGCTATGGAATCGTTTTTATTCTTCATTTCGTTTTTTAATTTACCACACATTTACCTTTGTACAATGTGGCAGTATGAATTATGAAGTTAATAACTTTTAAATTATGAGAAAATTTGTTTTAAAAGTGAATATTATTATATTATCTATGTCGTAAAAATGTTTTGCAGAATGGAGTTTTCCACGTATTTGAATAACACTAAGTATTTTTTTACAGAGGGTTATTATCAAAGATAGCATAACAACTGTGTTTTCTTCTGGTTTGCCAGATTTTTGTTTTTCTGGCTATCATTCAAAAATTCTTAAGATAAAAAGATTAAGTAATTAAGAGTGCTGTAATAATTCTAATAAAAGTAAAATATAGAGCATTATATTTAATTATATAAAAGTAAAATATAGAGCATACAAATGCATACATATCTACATGTATATATTTGCATATGAATTATATCAGTTACATGTTCTGAAAGGATAATTCATCAAATAGAAACAATAGGGAATAAAGTGAGAGAAATATAAAATGTGAAAGACATTAAGTATTGATTCAATTCTAATTTGGCACTTTTAATTGGATTACTACTTTTAATTACATATTCTAAAAGTAAGAGTACCAAACGGATTTAGTACATGTAACTAGTATAGAAAAAGCACATGAAATGTTCAGCAAAACTATCCATATATTTTTTATGAGTAAATACTTATATTTTTATGAGGAAATATTTTAGAGAAATTTATACTTTAGTTCTATAAATTTATTTTTTGAGTTAGTGTGTAAACAAGGAAAAGATTATTTTGATTAAAAATTTGCAACTTCAGTAATATATTTATATTTTGGATGTATCTACAGTAGCACATGAAATAGTATTTTATATAATATTCTTTCTTCCAAATTTTAAATATTTCAAGTAGTTAAAGCTATGAGTATGGGTGCTACTGTAATTTTTAATTTGAAATATTTTTTAACATGATGCAAACATTTCTATTTAACAAATCTAATAATCTATAAAAGTGATTCTAAAAAGAATAAATACTTGAACATTATGAGGCCCTCCGCAAGTCATTGAGACAGGTTTCAAAATAAAGAATAAAAATAGGGCTGGGGGTGTAGCTCAGAGGTAGAATGCCCCTGGGTTCAATCCCCAGTACCGGAAAAAAAAAAACAAAATGTCTAGGATTATTCATATTTTTAAATAACAAATTTATGTAATTTTGAAATCATTTGATCTCAGTTCTTTACATCATTGTATTTACCAAGACCTTATTTTTATTTTTGTTTTTGTTTTTGGGGTGTACTGAACATTGAACCCAGGGACATTCTATCTCTAAGCTACATTCCCAGCCCTATTTTAGTTTCCTTTTTTGAAATAGGGATTTGCTAAGTTGCTGAGGGCCTTGCTAAGTTACTGAGGCTGGCCTCAAATCTGTGATCCTCCTGTGTCAGCCTCCCAAGTATTGGAATTACAGGCATGTGCCACCACAACCACTTTTTAAGACTTTGTAACAAGTAATGAAATGTATCACCTCACTATGTAAATTATATCTGCATTTTATAGCCTTATATTTTAGTAAGTTTTCTCTATTTGTGCTCTAGTACAATATTTATATTTTTCTACTTACCCAAGCAAACATACATG